>PVKV010006519.1:19913-104480 GCA_004027835.1 Alouatta palliata
GGTCGGGAGTTCAAGACCAGCCTGACCAACATGGTGAAACCCCATCTTAAAAAAAAAAAAGAAAGAAAGAAAAGAAAAAACTTTCCCTTGGATCATTGTATAGAAAGAGCCTGATCACCCACCTTCTTGGTAATTGTATGGAAACCACCTGTGCCCGCAGCCCCTTCCTCTAACCTGCTTTTCTGCGACTGTAAAATTCCACTTCAGCTGGGTACTCCCCTCGCCTACCTAAGTCAAGGTATAAAGGAGAATCAGGCCCCTTCCTCGGGCCGAGAGAGTTTTGAGCGTTAGCGTCTCTCGGTGGCTGGCTAATTAGTAAAGAACTCTTAATTCGGAACTCAGAGCGTGTGAGTTCCTTCTAACTCGCTCTGTTGCCCATTTGTGTTTTTGGGGAGTCAAAGCATTGACTCCCCAGTTACAACATTTGTTTCTCCGCCTCTTGGCTAACATCAAGTGAAGAAAAACATGTTTTTTAAACTAATGAAAATATGCTCAATGTTCCTCAGAGTAAAATAAATACAAATTTGAAATAGCGTTTCTTATCTTCAACTGGGAAAATTTCTAATTGTTTAACAACAAACTTAAAAAACAAAATAGGTGGCTGGATAAGTAAATTCTTTTTTTTTAGATGAAGTCTGCCTCTGTTACCAGGAGTGCAGTGGTGCGATCTCGGCTCACTGCAACCTCCGCCTTCTGGGTTCAAGCGATTCTTCCGCCTCAGCCTCCCGAGTAGCTGAGACTATAATGTAAATCATGATTATAGGGCTGATCACGAGCTCAAGAGATCGAGATCATCCTGGCCAACATGGTGAAATCCTGTCTCTACTAAAAATACAAAAATAAGCAGGGCGTGGTGGCATGTACCCACAGTCCCAGCTACTTGGGAGGCTGAGGCAGGAGAATCACCTGAACCTGGGAGGCGGAGGTTACAGTGACCTGAGATTGCACCACTGCACTCCAGTCTAATGACAGAGTGAGACCTTGTCTCAAGAAAACAAAATAAAACAAAAACAGGCAATTACATTAAATACCAAAAGAAAAGCTATGTGAACTTAATTGTTGTCTCTGACGAATGAGAACTAGGAGATAAATATACTACAATTTTACACATTAATCCTTATAGAAGTCATCAAGGCTTTGAAATACGTACATTTACAACTTTGAAGAAAATTAAAACTAACAAGTAATTGGCCAGACACGGTGGCTCATGTCTGTAATCCCAGCACTTTCGGAGGGTGAGGCGGATGGATCACCTGAGGTCAGGAGTTCGAGATCAGCCTGGCCAACATGATGAAACCCCATCTCTACTAAAAATACAAAAACTTAGCCAGGCGTAGTGGCACGAGCCTGTAATCCCAGCTACTCAGGAGGATGAGAAAGGAGAATCGTTTGAACCCGGGAGGCAGAAGTTGCAGTGAGCCGAGATCGCACCATTGCACTCCAGCCTGGGCAACAAGAATGAAACACCATCTCAAAAAACAAAAAGAAAAAAAAAAAAAACTAACAAATAATTAAAAGAAATTTGATGTACTAGACCAGGCACAGTGCCTCATTTCGGGAGGCTGAGGCAGGCAGATCGCTTGAAGTCAGGAGTTCAAGACCAGCCTGAGTAACATAGCAAAACCCCATCTCTGCCAAAAATAAAAAATAAATTAGTTTGGTGTGGTTGTGCACACCTGTAGTCCCAGCTGCTCAGGTGGCTGAGGTAAGAGAATGGCTTGAACTGGAAGGTGGAGGTTGTGGTGAGCCAAGATCTTGCCAGTGCACTTCAGCCTGGGTGACAGAGAGAGATCCTGTTGCAAAAAATAAATAAATAAATAAATTTTATGTGGTAATATGAACAATCACTAGGACATATTAAGTGAAAAAAATTATTGGAGAAAAGTGGGTTAAAGGTAGGGTTATCATGGGAAATTACAAAGGTTTAAAATACCTTTTGAGAAATACAAAATTCACTTATAGACTTAGATACCCATAAGAAAGGGAACTTACTACCAAGAATAGACAATAGATCCTTTTCCATCATTTTAATTTTGTAGTACATAAATGCACTGTTTTTTTTTTTTTTTCAGAGATGGGGTTTCACTTTGTTGGTCAGGCTGGTCTCGAACTCCTGACCTCAGGTGATCCACCCGCCTCGGCCTCCCAAAATGCTGGGATTACAGGCGTGAGCCACCATGCCTGGCCAAATGCACTATCATTCAAAGTAAATAATTACATACCAAATAAGTCTAATTTATCTGGGTTTGTGTGTGTGTGCTTTCCAAGTTCTGTGTAAGCAACCTTTGCCCACTAAAAGGTAAAAGATATTCTCCTATGTTTTCTTTGAAAAGCTTTATAGTTTTAGCAATTACATGTGGATATAGTCCACTTTGAATTAATTAACAGAGACCTGGCTGAGCGCGGTGGCTCACAGGTGTAATCTCAGCATTTTGGGAGGCCAAGGTGGATGGGTCACTTGAGGTCAGGAGTTCAAGATCAGCCTAGCCAACATGGTGAAACCCCATCTCTACTAAAAATACAAAAATTAACCAGGTGTGGTAGTGGGAGCCTGTAATCCCAGCTACTGTGGCTGAGGCAGGAGAATTGCTTGAACCTGGGAGAAATGAGCTGAGATCACACCAATGCACTCCAGCCTGGGCGACAGCAAGACTCCATCGCAAAAAAAAAAAAAAAAAAAAGCCTACATACATTGTGCAGTGTTTTTCTGAGTAATGTTTTAACAGCTGTCTGTGTAGAAATTTTACACATCATTTTGTTACCAAAGCACCAGGGGTTTGGTCTAGGTCCTGCTGCTCCCTGCTCAGAAAGCCAATTAGCAAGTATTGCCAGGGAAGAAGCTTTAACGGGATGCCGCACCCAAGGAGACCCAAGGAGACCAGAGCTCAGCCTCAAATCCATCTCCCTGACTCACTAAAACTAGGGATGCATACAGCAGGAAAGAAAGGTAACAGTGTATAAGAAAACAGGAACTACGGGCCAAGAAGGCATATGATCTGGTGAGTTTCAGTTTTTTGATACTTTTTTTGAGAGGCCTGAAGGTTCTTTCCTGAGGACATAACAGATAAAATGAGTACAAGTTTTAAAGCTTTAACAGCAGAAGGGTCAATTTCCATGTTTATCCCAACAATTGTCTGTGGGACAATTGGGCCTGTTTCGCTTTGTTAAATGCTTCCTAAGAGTTTCTATGTGTGATCTTGCTAAATGCATATACAGGTGTTGAATATTTTTATTTTATTTTATTTTTTGAGATGGAGTCTTGCTCTGTCACCCAGGATGGAGTGCAGTGGCATGATCTCTGCACTGCAACCTCTGCCTCCTGGGTTCCAGCAATTCTCCAGCCTCAGCCTCCCTCCCGAGTAGCTGAGACTACAGGCTCATGCCACGATGCCCAGCTAATTTTTGTGTTTTCGGTAGAGTCCGGGTTTCACCATTCTGGTGGGGCTACTCTCGAACTCCTGACCTCGTGATCCACCTGCTTCGGCCTCACAAAGTGCTGGGATTGCAGGCGTGAGCCACCGTGCCCAGCCGAGAGTAGGAGATTCTGTAAATGTTTTTATTATGAAAATATTTGATACACAGAATGTTTGTGACAGATTTATATTTATATACACACAAACATATATATCTGTAGGTAGGATGGATAGATAAGATATAGATAGATGGATGTATGGATAGAGTAGATTTTCATGAGATAGATACATAGATAGATGATCGATAGATAGATAGATAGTGTAGATAGATTTTCATGAGATAGATACATACATAGATGATCGATAGATAGATACATAGATGATCGATAGATAGATAGATAGATAGATAGATAGTGTAGATAGATTTTCATGGAACAACCACAGTTGAACCTTTCACCCACACTAAGCCACGGATTGTCACTGTTACCTCTGAAGCTCCTGTTCACGTCTGTCACTTTATCCCCGCCCCTGGCTTTCTCCTATAGTCCCACGCACATACGTGTTGTGCAGCTATTAATACACTGCCTAGCCTTCTTGGTTTTGAATTTGTAACACGGTATCACACTGCATACCTTTCCACAACTTGCTTCCTCAATGTATTCATTTTCTGGGTTTCTATCACCCTGACATGTGTAGTTCAAGTATATCCATTTTCACCATTATATAGTGTCCAGTTCATGAATAAACCTCACTTTCTTCATTCATTTTCCTACCAATAGACACTCGGTGACTTGCAGGGCTTTTTGTTTGTTTGGTTTTTGTTTTGTTTTGCTATTATTAAAAATACTCCTGCAGACATTCTTTCATATGACTCCTTGTGCAAAGGGGTAAACATTTTTTTCTACAGCGCATACTAGAACTGGGCATACTCATATTCAATTTACAAGATAATGCAAAATTGATTTCCGAAGTCATCGCGCCCATTCACACACTCAGCAACCGCTCCAGGGACATCATTGTCCTCTACCCTGCTCATCTTTACCAATGCATTGGGCGCATGATGAGATTTTATTAAATATTAAATTGCCTTTCACTGATTATTATAAATTGAGAATTTTTTTTTTTTTTTTTGAGATGGAGTCTTGCTCTGTCACCTAACCTGGAGTGCAGTGGCGTGATCTCAGCTCACTGCAACCTCCAGGGTTCAAGTAATTCTCATGTCTCAGGCTCCCAAGGAGTTGGGACTACAGGTGCCTGCCACCATGCCTGGCTAGTTTTTTGTATTTTTAGTAGACACAGGATTTCACCATTTTAGCCAGGATGGTCTTGATCTCCTAACCTCGGGATCCGCCCGCCTCAGCCTCCCAAAGTGCTGGGATTACAGGCATGCCCACCACACCCGGCCAAGAATCTTTTTATATGTAGCCACTGCCCACTTATATTTCCTCTTCTGTAAAGTACTTGTTAGTACCTTTTACAGAATTTTCAAACAGGTTATTTCCTCTACTGTAAAATCTTTTCACATTTTTCCCCATTTTTATTGGTTTACTGGTTTATTATATTTTTTATATATTTTGGATCATAACGCTTCATGAATTTTATGTATTTAAAAAAATTATTTTCCCTGCATATGTATCATATTTTTGCCTTCTTTACAGTATCTTTAGATAAAAGGTTTTTAATTTTAATGTAGTCAGATGTATCCACATGGTTTGTGGCTTGTTCATCTTACATGCTGTTTCGGAAATACTTTCCTATTCAAAGGCCATAATGAAATTATTTTATGTTGCCTTTT
This sequence comes from Alouatta palliata, assembly GCA_004027835.1. NCBI lineage: Eukaryota > Metazoa > Chordata > Mammalia > Primates > Atelidae > Alouatta > Alouatta palliata. The sequence goes on from PVKV010006519.1 coordinate 25,122, forward strand.
AAATTTCTGAGTTCAGCTGGACATGGAGGTCGCCTGCAATCCCAACACTGGGAGGCCGAGACAGGTGGATCACCGGAGGTAAGGAGTTCATGACCAACCTGACGAACACGGCAAAACCCCGTCTCTACTAAATACACAAAAATTAGCCTGGCGTGGTTGCAAGCCTGTAATCCGAGCTCCTTGGGAGGCTGAGGCAGGAGAATCGCTTGTACCTGGGAGGTAAATGTTGCAGTGAGCCGAGATCGCGCCACTGCACTCCAGCCTGGGCAAGAAGAACCAAACTCTGTCTCAAACAAAAAAAAAAAAATCTGAGTTTTCCTTTTGCATTTAAAACCATTAATGCTTACATCTGTCAACATAAAACGGGAGAGTTCCCTGACCCCCTCAAGGGACACGTGGCAGGATGTGGCTCGTTTATTCGGCCGCTGCTCTAACACTCAACGGGAGGGTGAGTACACAGGTGAGCCAGGACCAGCGCTCTGAGCTCGGGTCCTTCAGCTCTGCCACCTGGGGTTGGCCACAGGGTGAAACAGCTCAGTGAAGAGTCGGTGTGACAGCATTTTTGGACTCCTGCACCGGATGGGTTCTGAATTCCTGTCTAGCTTCTAGGAAGAACCAGGTCACATGGACTTGAAGAATGGTGAATGCAGGGATTTTACTGAATAGTGGAGGTGGCTCTCAGTGGGATGGGGAGGAGAAGGGGGGATGAAGTGGGAAGATGATTTTCCCCTGGAATTTGGCCATCTGCTGGCCAGTCTCTTCCTTGACTGCCCCCAGGCAAACTCCTCCCAATATCTCTTCTCTCCTCCTCTGCTGTGCCCTTCTGCTCTGCCATGGTGCCGCTCTTCTGCTCACGGACCCTGGGGGTTTTATGGGTTTATGATGAGGGGGTGTGGGCCAGGGTGGTTTTGGAAAAAGCAACATTTGGGTGGGAAAACAGAGATAACTGCTCTCATTTAGGGCTGCAGTTTCCAGGCTTGAAGGTGAGGCCTTTGCTGGATAACAACCTTCTTCCACCCAGTGTTCCTGCCTCCCGTCGATGTCAGGCATGCATGCACACACACTCATGTACGCACATGCACACACACTCACGTACGCACAAACACACACAGAGAAAGCAAGCCAGAGGGAGAAAAAGTAAGGGAGAGAGTAATGTAATGGACCAGTGCATATTACCCCATTCATATGCAGTGTAGTTTCACTACTTATCAAGCGTCCACACGTTCATTGTGTTATTTCCAGACAACTTATCAAATTCCTTTGCTCTGTTGGTCTATTCTTGTACTAATACCACTGTCTTATTTTCTGTGGATTATAATGCATCTTGAGATCTGAGGAAGCATATGTTCCCACCTCATTCCACTTGAAGAGTTTCTCCCGTCTATTCCTGATCTTTATCTGTCATATACATTTTTAAATTAATTTTCTCATTTCCTTTTAACCCTGTTAGAATTTTTTTTTTTTTTTTTGAGATGGAGTGCCACTCTGTTGCCCAGGCTGGAGTGCAGTGGTGTGATCTCGGCTCACTGCAGCCTCCACCACCTGGGTTCAAGTGATTCTCCTGCCTCAGCCTCCCAAGTAGCTGGTATTAAAGGCACCTACCGCCACACTTGGCTAATTTTTGTATTTTTAGTAGAGACGGGGTTTCACCATCTTGGCCAGGCTGGTCTTGAACTCCTGACCTTGTCATCCACCTCCTTCGGCCTCCCCAAGTGCTGAGATTATAGGTGTGAGCCACCTCGCCCAGCCCCAAGCCTGTTAGATTTTTGTAATTTAATAAACTTTATTTTTTAGACCAGTTTTAGCTTCACAGCGAAACTGATCAGAAAGTACAGAGTTCTCATATACTCTCCGTCCCCACACACACAACCTACCGCACTACCACCATCCCCCACCAGACTGACGCATTTGTGACAATCTGAAGACCTACCATGATACATTGTGATTACTCAAATTTCACAGTTTACATTAGGGTTCATTCGTAGTGTTGTACAATTCCACGGTTTTTAACAAATGTATAATCACACATTTCCACCATTATACTATCATACGAAATAGTTTCACTACCATAAAAATCTTCTGTTTTCCACCTAATCATCTCTTTACCCTTTACCTCTGGCAACCACTGAGCTGTTTACCATTTCCATAGATTTGCCTTTTCCAAAGCAATCATTGCAGTGAGCCAAGACTGGAATCATACCGTACATAACCTTTCAGACTGGTTTGTTTCAGTCATTTATATGCATTTAAGAGTCCTCCATGTGTTTTTGTGACTTGATGGCTTATTTCTTTTTAGCACTAAATAATATCTTATTGTCTGGATGTGCCACAGTTTCTTTTCTTTTTTAACCTAATGAACAGCATCTTAGATGCTCCTAAGCTTTGGCAATTACAAATAAAGCTGCTATAAACATTGATGTGTTCATTTGGGTAAGTACCAAGGAGCATAATGGCTGGACTATATAGTAATAGAACGTTTAGTTTTCTAGGAAGCCACCAAACTGCCCTCCATACTGTCAGTACCGTTTTCTGGGTCCATCCACTCCCAGCACAATGAATCAGTGTTCCTGATGCTACACAGCCTTGTCAGCGTTTGTGTTCGGGATGCTCACCTTTTTAATTGGTGTGTAGTGCTGTCTCGTTTTTTAAAAAATGTGCAATGCTTGATGATACAAGACGTTGATAGCGCGTCTGTACATGTGCTTATTTACCACGGCCTGTGGCCAAGCGCTCCCCCTTCATGATCCCTTACTGTTTACGTGGGTCTACTGTTGCACTGTAGTATACCCTGATGCTGACTTGCTCTTATTCATCTTTCTTTGCATCAGTCATGATTTGGTACTATGATGAGCCCATAGCCCTGAAACTTCCCAGCTACAAAAAAAGATCAAACGAGAAATCAAACGGAATGAATGAAAGACATGTGATAGGTTTGTGTCTTTCATTCATTCCAGAAACATTATTAGTCATTATTTCTTGAAATATTTTGGCCAGGCGTGGTGGCTCACGCCTGTAATCCCAGCACTTTGGGAGGCTGAGGTGGGGAGATCACCTGAGGTCAGGTGTTCAAGGTCACCCTGGACAACACAGTGAAACACCGTCTCTACTAGAAATACAAAAATTAGCTGGGCGTGGTGGCGGGCGCCTGTAATCCCAGCTACTCAGGAGGCTGAGGCAGGAGAATCACTTAAACCTGGGAGGCAGAGGTTGCAGTGAGCCAAAATCGTGCCACTGCCCTCCAGCCTGGGTGACTGAGCAAGACTCCATCTCACAAAAAAAAAAAAAAGAGAAAAAGAAATATTTTATTCCTTGCATTTTCTCAATAATATTACTCTCAAATTCTGATTATATGTATGTTGGATTTTCTGCAAGTCAAACTTTTCTGTTTTCAATGTATCGATCTACTTGTGTGATCATCAATATAATTTTTGAAAAGCTCGGTTTACCCACTGTTCTCTCATCTCTAGCAATTTGCTTTCTTTTTACTTCAATTTGCTTTTTTTTAACTTCAATTATTATAATTTATATTTCTAGTAGTTTTGCCCAAACGTGTCTGCTCATCTTCGGTGACGTCTTCATCCTGACTTCATCCTATTTCTGCCTTTACTCATTGAAACACATTAGAATGCCCATTTTATATTCTGCATTCCATCCTTCCGGGATCTGATGTCTTTGCAGGTCTGTTTCTGTTGGCAAATGCTCATAAACAACTTCTTCACATGTACCCATGACTTCTCTTTATTACTTACATTAGTTAAAAGTTGTTGCCACTAGCCCTGTGAGGTGACTCTGAGGCCTTGTTTGAAGACTTATTCCTTGAGGGAATATTGACATTTTGAGGTACCTGGGGATACTCTAGACTCCATGTGCTTTAAATTTAAATTCCTGCTTGCAGTTTTCAGACCATGTAAACAGTGGAAATTCAGACTCCAACCCAGGTGAGAGCTGGTAAAGGGTGTTTTTTAAGCTCCACTCCAGCCAATGCTAACATAGATAACACCAACCTCTGTTCCCTCTGGCTGTATGAAAGAGATGCCCAGTTCGACTGTCCACACTTGAGGAGCAGAGACTTTGTGCTCAGATCCTGCCTCTGCTCCAAGGCAAGGATTGGTCCCAAAGTTTCTAGTGCCATCAGGCACTGCCCTGGACTCAAACTGTCTTTGTTACCGGCCTCCTTTGATTTCTCTGTTTTACAGCTAGGAATTTTCAGAATTATTGGCTCATAATAGTACCAAAAAAAAAAGAGTCAAATATTTGCTTGTCATTGTATGTCTAACTGTACCTGAATTTTGAACCATTCACCTGTCTAATAGATTACAAATAGGAAATTTACATAAAATTTAAAATAAATGTTCTGAACATATTGATACTAGGTTGATCCTGTCATATTGATCCTAGTTTTCTTTTCTTTTCTTTTGTTTTTTTTTTTTTGAGATAGAGTCTCAGTCACCTAGGCTGGACTGCCATGGCACAATCTCAGCTCACTGCAAACTCTACCTCCTGGGTTCAAGTGATTCTCCTACCTCAGCCTCCAAGTGGCTGGGATTACAGGCACAGGCCACCATGCCTGGCTAATTTTTTTGAATTTTTTTTAGTAGAGACAGGGTTTCGCCATGTTGGCCAGGCTGGTCTCGAACCCCTGACCTCGAATGATTTGCCTGCCTTGGCCTCCCAAAGTGCTGGGATTACAGGTGTGAGCCACCGCACCCACCCCTAGTTTTCATAATAATAGCATTAAGATATATTTAGGTAGATTGTTTTTGTCTTCAGCTTGGTCTCAGTTTCAACGCAAAGAACCTTCTCAACCTGAGAAGCAAAGATGTCTCATCTAAGTGTTTCATCTAATTTATTCTGAGCATGGCTCCTCAAGATTGCATAAGGAGATGGGGGTAACGCTCCTTCCTTTGTCCTATCATTTTTAGAAAACAGAACCTACAGGCTTTTTGGTGTTGAAAATGGATTTCAAACAAATAGTTGAAATCATTACTTATGTATAATGAACATGATATAATGTTTACTTTGCAATGTTAGTTACCCCAAAAATAAAACACACACACACTTTTTTTTTTTTTTTTTTTTTTACTAACATAGGAATACCGTAAGCTCTGGTGTAGACTTTTCTCCATAGATGTGATTGACGAGGGCGTCTCAGTTCTTCCTGGCTGGATCCTGGCTGTGGATCCACGCTGATCCTCCACAGCGGCGTCTGGCAGAGTTGTCCCCCTTTTCCTTCAGGGCAGTTTCTAACACCTGTATTTCAGTGTTTGCTTATACACTAGCTCCGAGCCTACTGCTTTTGTGATTATCGTGTCCGTCCGTGTTTGCACCCACGGTGCTGTGCACCCCTCCAGTGTCCCCCTTTTCTCAGCTGAGCTCTCTAGTCTGCACTGACTCCCAGTTAGTTCTTTTCTCTGTGTGTGATTGATATTCCTATAGATTTGTAGCAATGATGGGGGCCAGGAGGAGGCGTATTTTAAACCCTTTTGGCTGGAAAATCCTTTCCTGCATGGAATTCTAGTCTCACTGCAGAGCTCTGTGTTGGGATGGCTCTTCTGCAACACCAAACACATTTTCTCCCCTCGAGCGTAGCTCAAAAAATGACTAAATCTAATTGTGGGGTGACCAAATTAAGGTACAAAAAATAAATAGAGTTTAAATATGTGAACTGGGCAATTTATTTATTATTATTAAACATATTTGTATTCAAGAAACAATTTTTGTATTTTTCTTTTGAGATGGAGTTTCGCTCTTGTTGCCAGGCTGGAGTGCAATGGCACGATCTTGGTTCACTGCAACCTCTGCCTGCCGGGTTCAAGTGATTCTCCTGCCTCAGTCTCCTGAGTAGCTGTGAAGCAGGAGCAGCGAGAAACCTCTCGAACAGGGAACTGAGGAAGGAAGTGGCTTTTTATTCGGCCAGGAGCTGCGGGGGCAACACCCTCATTCACCAAGCTCCCCAAGCAGCAGCTTCTCTCCTGTTTTATAGGCTTACAACACTAAAGGGGAAACTGAGGCGAAACTGTGTCGTTATCCATTGGCTGGACGTCAGACCTTACAATTTTTTGGCTTCACTGATTTGCTAATTCACATGCAGCGCAAAGCGGGAACAGGCAGGGGAGGGGCTTACAGAGACAAGGCAAAGGCAGTGAATTATTAGTTTGCAGAAGTGTTTCCAGGAGGGAACCTGGGCCGTGCAGACTTGGGTGTGGGACCGAGTGCCAGGCTCCAGCTGACAGGGATAGCATTCATTTGAAGCTTTTTTAGGGCTTACAGATAACAGAGATGATGGGAACGGAAAAGGGAGTCATTTTCTTAGCTCTTTGGTATTTTATTTTATTTTTTCTTTTTCACCCTCCTTCCCATCCTGTGGGGAGGAGGAGGTGGAGGCCAGGAAGCGAGAGGAGGGGAGGGGGGTCTCCCCTCTCAGCTGAGATTAACAGGCATGTGCCACCATGCCCCGCTAATTTTGTATTTTTAGTAGAGACAGGGTTTCTCCATGTTGGTCAGGCTGGTCTCGAACTTCTGACCTCAGGTGATCCGCCCACCTCGGCTTCCCAAAGTGCTGGCATAACAGGTGTGAGCCACTGTGCCCAGGCACAATTTTTGTATTTTTAAGCCCACTATTGAAAACTTCATTATCATGCTCTCAGAAAACAGTACAGTAGGATACACAACATTGTGAAAATTCTAAACTTTTCAGTCTTGACTGCCCTCAGGTCACTTGTTTGTGTTGGAGTGTGTTTTGTTTGGTTTTGTTTTCTGAACTACAGGGAGCATTCCCTTCTGCTCCTGGCATAATGTCTGTCCAACCCCCAGCTCTTTAATGCGATGGCTTCCTGCAGGAACTGCACAGAATGGCAGTCGATGGAAGAACAGACAGCCAGAAGGAACTAGGGTCAACGCAGAGCTGTCTCAAACAACTCAAGTTTTTCTTTTTTGTTTTTTGAGACGGGGTCTTGCTCTGGAGCCCAGGCTGGAGTACAATGGTGTGATCTCGGCTCACTGCAACCTCTGCCTTCCGGATTCAAGCAGTTCTCCTGCCTCGGCCTCCCAAGTAGCTGGGATTACAGGCGCCCACCACAACACAGGGCTACTAAAAATGAAAAATTAGCACCTGGCCCAATTCACGTTTAAGAGGTGCTTTATGGCCAGGCGCCATGGCCCAGGCCTGTAGTCCCAGCACCTTGGGAGGCGGAGAGGGGCAGATTGCCTGAGGTCAGGAGTTCGAGATCAGCCTGACCAAAATGGTGAAACCCTGTCTCTATTAAAAATACAAAACTTAGCCAGGTGTGGTGGTGCATACCTGTACTCCCAGCTACACGGGAGGCTGAGGCAGGAGAATCACTTGAACCCGGGAGGCCGAGGTTGCAGTGAGCTGAGATAGCGCCACTGCACTCCAGCCTGGTGACAGTGAGACTCCGTATCAAAAAACAAACAGGACCATTCCATACACACGTCTGAGCACAGATTAAAACAAGAACACTGTGCGAACCATAAAACTGCCTCAACATCCCATTCTTCCACTAACGTGAACAACTGCATCTGTGAAGATTACAGCTTAAGCCCTCCTGTCTTCCTCCTGCCCCCTCGATAAAAATTATTAGGATGCTTTATCGCAGAATCTCCATTTTCTGACAGCACCAGAGAAAAACCGTGTTTCACTGATGACTCACTCAAAGTCCCCTAGCAGAACCTAGAGCCCCTCACAAGCCCATTCTGTCACGCTTTCCCTGAGACATCCCATGGTCCCCGCAGTGTGGTTTCCCTGAGACATCCCATGGGTCCCCGCAGTGTGGTTTCCCTGAGACATCCCATGGGTCCCCGCAGTGTGGTTTCCCTGAGACATCCCATGGGTCTCCGCAGTGTGGTTTCCCTGTTGCCACCGGTACCAATAATCCCATTTTGTTCAGCTACGGGTGTTCAACTAATGGCCTTTGGCTGGGAGAATTAACAGCAGTCCTTTGTTCAGTCTCTGTCATGAGGGCTGTGGGGACTTCCTTATAAACTTGCCAAAGAAGCAAGCACACCTTTAGAGGAGACTTCGGTGTAGTTTCACCCAAGTTAAGACTACTCATTCTGTTAGAACACCTTTGGTCCAGGCCTGGCACAGTGGCACATGCCTGTAACCCCAAAACTTTGGGAGCCCGAGGCAGGTGTATCACTTGAGGTCAGGAGTTCGAGACTAGCCTGAACAACATGGTGAAACCCCATCTCTACTAAAAATACGAAAACTAGCAGGGTTGCTGGCCCATATCTCTAATCCCAGCTACTCAGGAGGCTGAGGCAGAAGAATCGCTTGAACCCAGGAGGCAGAGGTTGCAGTGAGCCGAGATCGTGCCATTGCACTCCAGCCTGGGCAATAAGAGTGAAACTCCATCTCACAAAAAAAAAAAGAGAGAGAGAGAGAACTTTAGTTCTACCATTTGTGAATGAATGGTCACAGTAACACTCTGCTAAGGAACATTTTACTCTCTTCAGCACATCTGACAGGAGTTACCCAAGATCACAAATACATACGTCTGTTAATCCCACTCAAAATCTGCACCATTTCTCACCTTGTCTCCATCAATGGGGAGATTTTCAGCACATCTCTCCAAACAATAAAATTGAATATACTAGAATTATTCTTACAATAAGATTACTGTCAAATGTTGAATATTGATCAAATCTCACTGTAATTTTCACCAATCCATGGAGTTACCGTTATTCTAATATTGTTCACATGCTTATTATTCAAAGCCAGTCACCCCCCAAGGCAGTGTTAATATTATTTGAGAAGCACAGATAAAGGTTTCCCAACTGAAAAATCTCCTTCCCCCTAGGCTGCCACTAGGGAAAGCAAGAAATTAACATTTATTGAGTTTCCTCTAAAAGTGAAGCATGCTCATAAAAATTTATCTCATTTAATCCTCACACATGTGGCAAGATGGGTACTATTCAAATTTTGACATGGAAGAAGCTAAAGGCTGTGGTTTTCTCTGCAAAGAAGGGACTTAGTCTTGTATCTGTTACACCTTCAGGAGGTCAGTGGTAGACCCATTGCAGATACTGAATGAAAGGTCAGTTGAATAAATGAGGCTTGAAAAGGTTAAGAAAATGGTCTGAAATCCACCACTTTCTAAAAAGCAAAATAAAGATTCAAACTCCACTCTTAATGCAGACACCTAACATTTATTAAGGGCCTAAGTTATGCCAGATGCTAGAGACTGTGCTACTTGACAATTAAACCTACATTTTGGTATAACTATGAACATGGTAAAGAAATGAAATATTTGTAGATAACCAACACTTTAATCAGCACCTAGTAAACAGTAGGCATATACTCATACTAATTTCCCTTTTTCTAATTAAATAGGTACATGTGGGTTTTTCTGGAGCCGTTTTTCTCTTTGACCATCGAGATCATGAAAGTCTCTGATAGTCAATATTGCGAGATTGTCACAGACCGGCAGATTCTTCCACTGCCCCCCAAAAAAGCCAATGAGAGTGGAAGGTATTTAATTCATTTATTTATTTTTGAGATAGAGTCTCACTCTGTCACCCAGGCTGGAGTACAGGGGTGTAATCATGGCTCACCGCAGCCTCGAACTCATACCTTGGCCTCCCAAATATCTGGAACTACAGGCATTCACCACCACACCCAGCTAATTTTTAAAATTATTATTATTACATTTTTTTGAGGTGGAGCATTGCTCTGTCACTCAGGCTGACGTGCAGTGGAACGATCTTGGCTCACTGCAACCGCCACCTCCTGGTTCAAGCAATTTCTCCTGCCTCAGCCTCCCAAGTAACTGGGACTACAGGCACACCCACCATACCTAGCTAATTTTTTTGTATTTTTAATAGAGACAGGAATTTACCATGTTGGCCAGACTGGCCTCAAAGTCCTGACCTCAAGTGATCCACCCACCTTGGCCTCCCAAAGTGCTGGGATTACAGGCGTGAGCCACTGCGCGAGGCCTCCAGGTAACTTTTAAAAATTTTTTGTAGAAACGAGATCTGACTATGTTGCCTGGACTGGTCTCCAGTTCCTGGGCTCAAGCGATCCTCCTGCCTCAGCCTCCTAAAGCGCTGAGGTTACAGGCATGGGTCACCCATGCTGGGTCCAAGAACAACAGTTACTGTGGCAAAGAAAGAGTTTAATGATCTCTCAGCAATGGCAGGCCGCTGTTTCATGCTTCCTCGTCCTTAGTGAAGCTTAATCCCCTACCATAGTTCTAATCTGGTTTTATGAATGTACCTTTAATCTCCAGACAAGAAGGGGGATCGGTTTCCCTGGACTCCAACTTTAACTATAACTACATTCCTCTCATAGTTATATTGGCCTCTATGCTCTAATAAGCAAAACAAAAACAAGTTAGCAGGTGAGGTTAAAAGCAAGATTAAGTTGGTTATGTTAGAATTCTCTCATTATTTTTAATTCTGCAAGGGTGGTTTTAGGATTAATTGGCATAGAAGTGTCTTCTTGGCTTGAATGTTCAACAGGATTTTCTGAGGCTATATTCTAGAATAAAAATGTGTGTGTGGCCTGGGCGGGGTGGCTCACGCCTCGGGCAGATCACCTAACGTTGGGAGTTTGAGACCAGCCTGTCCAAAATGGAGAAACCCCATCTCTACTAAAAATACAAAATTAGCCAGGCGTGGTGGCGCATGTCTATAATCCCAGCTACTCTGGAGGCTGAGGCAGGAGAATCGCTTGAACCCGGGAGGCAGAGGTTGCAGTGAGCCAAGATCAGGCCGTTACACTCCAGCCTGGGCAACAAGAGTGAAACTCCATCTCAAAAAAAAAAAAAACGTGTGTGTGTGAGTGCCAATCACTATGATCTGTTCTATGAAAGAAGGGCCACACAAAAGGCAACCTTTGTTTTACATTCACAAGCTGCCAGGCGCAGGGCCAGCCACCCGACTAGAAAGTGAAGGACTCAGAATGCAATCAGCTCTACCTGACTTCCATCCTGCCTGTAAGTCACAGAAAAAACAAAAGTGAAGAAGTGAGGAATAAAAGAAATCAGTATACAAAGAGGATAGAGCCTATGTCTGTTTAAATAAGTGAAATCTATATTCAAATTCAGGCAGAAAAAAAGAAAAGAAATGAGGCAGAAGAGGAGGAAAAAATATTTCCCAACTTTTAACTTGCTGACTTCATCACAAGACAAAGTTACATGAACCCACTGAGCCTTTCAGCCTGTTCATCCGCTCGGCTTAGACAGTCCTGTAGCCTTTTTACACAGCACCTCTTCCTATTTTTAACACGACAGGCTGCTCGGGATCCACCCTCTAATCATAGAAGGAAGCTACGCAAACCAGAGTGCAAAATATTGATCCCAATTGTAATGAGCCCTTAGGAGTTTATCGAAAATCTTTTATGCTTTCAACTTTGCTTGTAAACAACATCGTTTTCCTCGCAGACAAAGAAGATTTTGCCAATAGCAGACAGACTGTGTCATCAGTGCAGTCGGCAGGGTGCGCCTGCTGGAGCGAGCCTCCCTGCGCTGGTGGTGGTGATACGGTCAGACCGGGCTCAGCACTTCAACGTGCTTTTGTCCTGGTCCCGAGCGAGCTTGGCCTCAGCCCCGGGAGGTAAATTTGCACTCAGTGTACAGTGTGACTGTGAGCCTTTACTTTCCAAGAAGAATTGAAGGACTTTCCTCCTTCTTCCCCTTCTCCTCTGCTTACATCCCGGATCTGTGCTAGGAGTGGTCTAGCTGGTCTAACAAACCACCACGCATTTTATGGTTTAAAACAACAAACGGTCGGGCGCTGTGGCTCACACCTGTAATCTCAGCACTTTGGGAGGCCGAGGTGGGCAGATCACAAGGTCAGGAGTTCGAGATCATCCTGACCAACATGGTGAAACACCATCTCTACTAAAAATACAAAAATTAGACGGGCGTGGTGGCACATGCCTGTAATCTCAGCTACTCAGGAGGCTGGGGCAGGAGAATTGCTTGAACCTGGGAGGCAGAGGTTACAGTGAGCCAAGATCACACCACTGCACTCCAGCCTGGGTGACAGAGCAAGACTCCGTCACAAAACCACCCAACCAAACAACAACAACAACAAAAACCCACAAATGTATTGTCTCGCAATTCTGGAGGTTTCAGAAGTCTCACGTTATTTTGACTAGATTAAGTGTAGGCAGGTCTGCATTCCTTTTGGAAAATAGGCAGAGGAGCTGTTTCCATGCCTTCTCCAGCCTCTAGAGGCTGCCTGCATTCCTTGGCTTGTGGTCACTTACCCCATCTTCACAGCCAGGTGAGTAGCTCTTCTCTCCTCTCTGCTTATGTCCTTACATCTTGTCCACAGCTCCCTCTTCTCGGAACCTGTGGCACCATTCTATACGGTAATTTCAAGTAGCTGTGGCAGACACACAACATTTAGCATCGCTCATGTATTTCAGACCCTGCAGCCGGGTCGTCAGCTTTTCTCAGGTGTGAGGCAGACACCGCTCCATTGTGTGACCACAGGCTCCACGGATGCACAGTCAGCTGTCACAGGGGCCTGAAGCTCCTCTTACTAGACATGATGTGAGGGGATAGGAAGCCCACCCTTCTCCCAGAGACAGGAGATTTAGGGACCAAGATGCTCAAATTAGTCTTTCCAAACAAAGCTTCCATGAAAAGAAAAAGTTTAGACAAAATAAACTTAGCAGAGTTTATTGGAGCCTTAAGGCATTCATGAGTCATGCAGCACTCGGACACACAGAAGAGGTTCAGAGAGGTCTGCTCCAGCAGAGTGAGCCTTTTTTTTTTTTTTTTTTGAGACAGGTCTAGCTCTGTCGCCCAGACTAGAGTGCGTGCAGTGGTGCAATCTCGGCTCACTGCAATCTGCACCTCCCGGGTTCAAGCGATTCTCCTGCCTCAGCCTCCCAAGTAGCTGGGATTATAGTGCCCCACCACCACTCCCAGCTAGTTTTTGTATTTTTAGTAGAGATGGGGTTTCACTGTGTTGGCCAGGCTGGTCTCGAACTCCTGAGCTCATGATCCACCTGCCTCGGCCTCCCAGAGTCCTGCCATCACAAGTGTGAGCCACTGCGTCTGGCCAGCAGCAAGCTTTTATAGACTGACCGTGAAAGGAAAGGAATTACTGGACTGACTCCAGCCAGGCATCTGCCTCATTTGCATGTGATCCTGTGAAAAGTCCCTACTTATATAACTAGCAGCTAGTTGGCTGTTTGTGACCAGTCGTAGTTGGCTGCTTGCGATTGGTTCCTAGTTAGCTGTGATTGACTACTGGTTGATTGTTAGTGACTGATTACTAGTTTGCTGTTCGTAATTGGTTGCTGGTTTTTTGCTTTTGGTTTTTTTGTTTTTTGAGACAGAGTCTTGCTCTGTCACCAGGCTGGAGTGCAGTAGTGTGAATTCGGCTCACTGCAACCTCCGCCTCCCAGGTTCAAGCAATTCTCCCGCCTCAGCCTCCCGAGTAGCTGGGACTACAGGTGCGCGCCACCACACCCAGCTAATTTTTTTTTTTTTAGTAGAGACGGGGTTTCACCATGTTGGCCAGGATGGTCTTGATCTCTTGACCTCGTGATCCACCCGCCTCGGCCTCCCAAAACGCTGGGATTACAGGCATGAGCCACCACGCCCAGCCGCTGGTTGGCTTTCTATGATTAATTGCTAGTTAGCTGTTTGTGTCTGGTTGCTAGTTGGCTGTTCGTGATCACTTGCTGGTTGCTTTTTAAAATTGATTCCTAGTTGGTTGTGACTGGTTGCTAGTTGGCTGTCCGTGATTGGCTGATTATTGGTAGTTGTTCTCCTCCACAAAAAAAACCAATCAGTTTCAAGAAATGCTTCCACGTTGAACTTTGGTTTGCTTGCGTAAGTGTTCCAGGTAGGGAACCAACCCCAGGCTAATGACCTCCTGAATATTTTACTTTAATGCCTCCAATTTCCAAATAAACGTCCATCTCCTTCAACGTTAGTACTTGCCCAAGCAGGAGTAAATGAAAAAGTGATGCTTTTTCTAACTCCTTTGCAAGTTTAACACAAGAAAAAATGAAGAATTTGACACATAAATGATCTGGACTCAGTAGAATCCTAGAGAAGAGGGATTCCATTTTAACGCCCTGTCATACACAGCCATTTCTGCTAGAGTGTCACATGTGTTCCTAAGAGGCTCTGCAACGTGCAAAACTGTGCAATAAAATCCACTGGGTGCATGTGTTCCTGGGCACAACACCTAGAAGCATTGTCAGTTTCCAAAGAAGGAACCGGCCGGGCGCGGTGGCTCACGCCGGTAATCCCAGCACTTTGGGAGGCCGAGGCGGGAAGATCACGAGGTCAGGAGATCAAGACCGTCCTGGCCAACATGGTGAAACCTTGTCTCTACTAAAAATACAAAACAATTAGCCAGGCGTGGTGGCACGCACCTGTGGTCCCAGCTACTCCAGAGGCTGAGGTGGAAGAATCCCTTGAACCCAGGAGGCGGAAGTTGCAGTGAGCCGAGATTGCGCCACTGCGCTCCAGCCTGGTGTCAAAAAAAAAAAAGGAACCAATAAACACTATAGCACAGTTTTATACTTGTTAAACGGTTAGGAAATACATGAAAACTACAATAAATATGGCACTTTACCTTGAAAAAGATCTGAAGTTTGCTGGTGAAAGTGGGCATCAGAAGGCTTATAGCTTATGAGTTATTCTGAAGTGGTAGAAGGAGGGTTTGCAGGAGGGACAGAAAAGAAAGGAAATCAGACAGAAAGCTGTCACACCAAATGTGCATGGGTGTGGCTCATAACATGGGCAGTGAACTGAGGTGGCTGGCAGATGCTCAGGGGTGTCTGCGTGTGAGTGTGTGTGAGTGTGTGAGTGTTTTATGCCCTCCTGGGCAGCTGGATTCAGCTAAGTGCAATTGTCTCTGCTCACCTAGTGTTTTCCATGGATGAAATCATGCATACACAAACATGAAATCCTCATTACGCTTGAATTGTTCTCCGATACATCAATTGCACTGGAACAAATTTGCATTTTCAAAACAAGTGAATAGCATTTTTATATGAGCGATCTGATTAGATCCTCCTTAGGGAGACACGCCATCGGATCCGTAGCCTATCAAGCTATTAAATATAAGCTGTTTTCAGTTGTCAGGCATCTCTGGGTATTCTTGGACAGATGGTAAGAAATTGGAATCATTTTCCCACATTAAGAGCAAAATGGAGAAGACTGTGAAGATGTCTCACAGCAGAAAATGTAGGCAAGGAAGCAGTCTATCCTAGTAGGAAGGAATATTCACTGAATTCCTTGTCCAAAACATGTCAGCGACATTCTGTATGATTCCAACTATACAGAGTTCTGGAAAACGCACAGCTATGCAGACACTATAAAGATCAGTGGTTGCCAGGGGTTACTAGGAGAGAAGGGTGAACAGAGCACACAGCATTTTTAGGGCAGAGAAACTACTCAGTACGATACTATCGTGGTGGATACATGTAGTTATACACTTGTGAAAACCCAAGGAATGTGCAGCACTTTTGAAACACATCGAGCGCAAGGGTGAACCCCAGTGTGGATCCTGGACTTTGCATAATAAAGATGTACCTGTCTAGGCTCATCACTTGTAACAAATGTACCACCTTAGTGGGTGACGGTGACCATGGGGAAAGTTGCCGGCAGTTTACGGGAAATCTCTGTTTCTCTCAATTTTGCTATGAACCTAAAACTGCTCTAAAAAGCCTTAAGACTTCCTCAAGTGATACCGTTTCTTGCACAGAGATTTTCCAGCCCTCACTTCTCATACTACCCTGCAGTGAAGTTGAGCTCGTCGGGCGCAGGAGGACCCAATTCACATTGCTTACACTGATCAGGCACAAGTTCCTGTTTGGGGACACTCCTGTATCTCATCCCGTTTTTCTTGGGCATCAGGAAAAAGTGGTAGTTTCTACACTGTGCATGAAGCTAACTGCAGAGACTCAAATGACTGCCCACATGTGAGAGCCTAAGGGATGGTCAGCAAGCTCCGAATGAAAATACATGCACTTCTGAGTTTCTCTTCCAAAAAGGAGGAGGAGAGTGCACGGCAGCCCTTGGAGGCAGAGGCCTACTGGGGTTCCAACCTAATAGGAAGAGACCCTCGGGTTAAGCTGGGTGAGAGTCGCTTAAGGATGAGAGCAGGGGCACTTTTAGAAATGTTGCCCAGGAGACACGGGGTCTCTCCCACTCCTGTGGCCATCCTCCCTTCCCCCAGACCAGCCTTTCTAAAAGTAGATACTCTTTAAAAGGAAGGAAACACATCGACATTGTGCCTGTCATAAGTGCAAGAGAAGGTAGTCAGCGGATGGTACTAGGAAGGGCCACCTCCCCCGGCCATTCTGTCACCTTTAACACATTAACAGAGGTTCCAGCCTCTTGTGATTATGGAAACATGAATGGTATAATGATATTCACACAAATATTTGCAGTGTTCTGAACACGTAAGCCTTCCTGAGTACAAATACTGCAGGCTCATGCATGGGAAGGAAAATGGCTTTTGGGAGAAGGATGGGGCCGGGCCTGAGCCCCTCGCACGCGCCCTGGAAAGATGTGCCCATGTCTCAGCTCCCCAGATGCATTGGACTCACCCCAGCATGCAGAGCTCCACACCGAGGACAAGGACACATTGGAACAGCACAGGTTTCCAGACTCAAGTCATTAAATACGCTTCAGAAGTGACCTACGTTTATAAAATGCAGCCTATGGCAGTGGGATTCATGGTAATGGGGGCTCAATATCTGCGTGACCGGCACATACATGGGATAGTCTGGATGACACAGTTAAACACACAGAATATTCCAGCTCTCTTCTATTGCTATTGAAGTGGATTGTGCAGTTTGGCTGTTCATTGTGGGATCAAGTGAATGGAGACTCTTGGGGGTGGGTGGGGGTTTCTTTCAGATCACCTGACGTTCACGCTGTGGATACCTCCATCATCTTAATAGTCATTATGTCTTGGTCTCAGACCTGGCCCTCTGTGAAGGCTCAGGGGCACACCCCTTAGGCGTGGCTGCTCCATGAGCAGATGGTGAGAGGGTCTGTGTTTGTCCCTTCATTCGGGAGGCAGGGGGAGAAGATAGGCCTGAGAGCCTCTTGGAAAGAAGTCGGTGGGAAGCTGTAGATGAGCGATTCGTCCGTGCCGTTGTAGAATGCTATATGTCCAGATTCATAGTCCAAGAAGACTCCGACCTTACACACCGGCTCTCTGACGTGCTGACCTTTCAAAGGTGAGGAGACCCACAGACTGTAATCATCTCCAATTTTTAAACCGATCAGTGAGAAGAGGTCCCCAGGTGGCTTGGGGAGATTCCCCTTTCTGCTCACAGAGTCCTTGCAGATGCCCACTTCCCACTCGGTCTTGCTTCCCACCTCCACCTCCCAGTAGTGCCTCCCGCTAGTGAAGATCTGAGCACCCAGCACAGTGGCAGACTGGTCAAATCTTTCAGGGTTGTCAGGTAACTGCTGTCTGCTTCCCCCGTACTTCACACTCTTCAGATCCTCGGACAACACCAGGTAGGGGTTGGCTGTGGCTGGGTCCAGCGTTATGTCCGCTGCAAGAGGAGGAAAGAAGAAACTTTTCTTGGGCACGACTGAAAAACCTCTTACCTAGGTGAAATTTACATTGAACTGTTAGTATTTAGTCCCGGTTTTTTAAAAGTAATTTGGGGCTGGGCGCGGTGGCTCACGCCTGTAATGCAGCACTTTGGGAGGGTGAGGCAGGCAGATCACTAGATCAGGAGTTCGAGACCAGCCTGGCCAACATGGTGAAACCCCGTCTCTACTAAAAATATAAAACTTAGGCCGGGCATGGTGGCACATGCCTATACTCCCAGCTACTCAGGAGGCTAGGGCACGAGAACTGCTTGAACCCAGGAAGTGGAGGTTGCAGTGAGCCGAGATTGCACCACTGCACTCCAGCCTGGGCAACAGAGAGAGACTCAGTCTCAAAATATATGTATATACACACATATATGTGGTTTAGAACAGAATTTCTGAGCTCTTCTTTCACTGTTCCGCAACACACAGCGTGAAGCTCTAAATGGAAAGAGAGAAGAGCCATGCGGAGGAGCTTTAGCCTGCCCGAGGTGGGGAGGAGAATCCTGTGGTGCAATGCAAGTCGCTCTGTTTATAAGACATCCTTAGAACGCCAAGCTTCAGCGACACCGTTTGTTTGCGTTCCTCTTAGCCATGGTGGGTTTCGGTTCTTCAGTTTGGGTGGGAGCGAAAATAGCAGTTATCTTTGACTGAACTTCTAACGGGCCAAACATTTTCTGTACGTTAGTTATCTCGTTAAATTGTTGCAAGCATGCTTTTCTATCGTTTTTACAAAAAAGGAAACAGGTTCTCGAAGGTCAAGGAACTTCACCGAGACGACACAGTCACTGAGTGTTCGAATCACAGTCCCTAATCAGCTTTGTGCATGATAGCCTGACAAACGCAGCTTCCTGGGAGTTCAGCGCAGCACCAGGCCATCCGATGAAGCACACTCTGTGAACGGACAGTCACGTACAAGGCCTCCTTTTTTTATAGACAGAGTTTTGCTCTTGTTGCCCAGGCTGAAGTGCAATGGCGTGATCTTGGCTCACTGCAACCTCCTCTCCCAGGTTCAAGTGATTCTCCTGCCTCAGCCTCCAGGACCTGGGATTACAGGTGCCTGCCACCACACCCAGTTAGGTTAGTTTTCTTTCTTTCTTTTTTTTTTTTTGAGATGGAGTCTTGCCCTTGTTGCCCAGGCTGGAGTGCAATGGCGCAATCTCGGCTCATTGCAACCTCTGCCTTCCAGGTTCAAGCGATTCTCCTGCTTCAGCTTCCCAAGTAGCTGGGATTACAGGTGCCCACCACCACACCCAGCTAATTTTTGTATTTTTGGTAGAGACGGGGTTTTCCCATGTTGGCCAAGCTGGTCTCAAACTCCTGATCTCATGATTCGCCCACCTCGGCCTCCCAAAACGCTGGGATTACAGGCATGAGCCACTGTGCCTGGCCAAGTTTTCTGTATTTTTAGTAGAGATGGAGATTCATCATGCTGGTCAGGGTGATCTTGAACTCCTGCCCTCGGGTGATGCACCCACCTCAGCCTCCCAAAGTGCTGGGATTACAGGCATGAGCCACCGTGCCCGACTGAGGCCTCCAACTTCCACTCACTGTCCAGACAAGATCAGGTGCCCAATCCTACCATTTCATACTTTTATTTATAGACCAGATCCCACCGTAACTCATTATCTGTGTGATTAATGCCTGTCTCCTCAATTTCACTGAAAATTCTACAAAAGCAAAGGCAATTCCTGCCTTATTTATCATTGTGAGTAAGCTCAGAGCCTAATAGCATAGTGCAGGGGCCCATGGCAGGGCTTTATTAAACGCTCTTGAATTCAAAGCTCATTAGGCCTTCCTCTGAAGGTCAGATTGTCAGCAAGATAAAAGCTGAGAGCTAATGGTGACCTCTCTCGGTGTTAGCCATACTCCATACTATTCCTGGAGCATTGTACAAGAACTGTTTGTTGAATGCTCCCTCACTGGGGTTTTAGAATTTTTTGTTTGTTTGAGACGGAGTCTTACTCTGTCGCCAGGCTGGAGTGCAGTGGCGTGATCTCGGCTCACTGCAACCTCCGCCTCTGGGTTCAATCGATTCTCCCGCCTCAGCCTCCTGAGTAGCTGGGATTACAGGCACACACTACCACACCCAGCTATTTTTTGTATTTTTAGTAGAGACGGGGTTTCACCATGTTGGCCAAGATGGTCTTGATCTCTTGACCTCATGATCTACCCGCCGTGGCCTCCCAAAGTGCTGGGATTATAGACGTGAGCCACCAGGCCTGGCTGGATTTTAGAATATAAGTCAGCTTTTTTTTCCTTTGAGACAGAGTTTTGCTCTTTTTGTCCAGGCTGGAGTGCAGTGATGCAATGTCAGCTCACCGCAAGCTCTGCCTTCCAATTTCAAGAGATTCTCCTGCTTCAGCCTCCCAAGTAGCTGGGATTATAGGCACCCACCACCACATACAGTTAATTTTTGTGTTTTTAGTAGAGGTGGGGTTTCACCATGTTGGCGAGGCTGCTCTCGAACTCCTGACCTTGTGATCTGCCCACCTCTGCCTCCCAAAGTGCTGGGATTACAGGCGTGAGCCACTGCACCCGATTTAAGTCATCTTTTATCCTAACGGAACGGAGCTAGAAATGTAGACACCCCTGCATGAGGGGGTGTGTCTGCCCATGCAATGGGGGATGGAAGAAACAGAATGACAAAACCAAGAAAGAAAGAATCAGGACCCCTTAGACAGAAAACAAAGCCAGATCAAGCCTGAGTCAAGTCTCATCGCTTCTCCTTGCTCACGTTCAGAGACACCCTCACTGGTGTGCTGTGCTGGCGCCGATACTTCAACCAAGAGCCTAGTGTCAGAGAGTGAATATTTATTTTTGGTTTTGTTTTTCAGGCGGAGTCTCACTCTGTTTCACAGGCTATAGTGCAGTGGCACGATCTCGGCTCACTGCAACCTCCACCTCCAGGGTCCAAATGATTCTCCTGCCTCGGCCTCCCGAGTAGCTGGGACTACAGGCGTGCACCATCACGCCCAGCTAGTTTTTGTATTTTTAGTAGAGACGGGGTTTCACCATGTCCAGGATGGTCTCAACTTCTGACTTCATGATCCGTCCGCCTCTGCCTCCCAAAGTGCTGGGATACAGGTGTGAGCCACCGTGCCCGGCCAGAGAGTGAATGTTTGATACTGGAAGAACCTAAGCTGAAGTGACTCCTACTTCATAGGTGTAATAAATCAGGCTGACTTACTGCTGAATTTTCTTAGCATTTCCTTCATTCCCGTGATGCGGCACAGACTCAGCTCTGCGGTGGTGGCCTCTGGACACTGAAGCAGGAGTGGCTGGCTCCTGCAAGACAGCAGCGAGATTCACTCCACAGCTCAGACAGCGTGGTCTCGCCACTTGGACAGTCCATCTCATTTCTCCCCCAGCAAGAGCACAGACCCCCATCCTCACTCACACCCGCAGCTTGCACAGCTGAACAGTGGGAAAGCCTACCTTTCCAGCGCTCCTCTCACTTCCTAAGGGTGAAAAAGAAGGAAGGTTAGCACGGAGTGCTTTCATCGTAGCACAGACGAAATTCATTTTGCATACAGTCCTTTGCCAAGTTCACAGAATCTGCTTCCGATGCAGCACACCATGAGTGGGAGCACGTAGAGCAGAGGAAAGCACCCCCAGTTCCTTCCAGGTACGTGCTGTGGTGAACACAGGAGGTTTCTCACCATGACTAGAGAACACCTGGTCCGTTTCTTTCTCTCGTATCATCACTTTGTCCAGGGAAACTGCTCTGCAAACAAGCCAACCTGTGACTCTCATTCACCTTCCAGCGAGAGGCAGAGATGGCAAAGGAAAATGGCCGGTGACAGCTGAGGTCACCAAGCCGGTGCCAGGCTGCGCTGGTGCGTTTGGAGGGCACTAAGTGGAACCAGTCTACCAAACAGACCTGAAGCTGGGGTTGGGTCACATGGCTTATGTTTAGGAAGGTGCTGAGGAAGACAGTAGCCTAAAGGGGTGGTAGACCAAAGTGGGGAAGAAATTGGAGCTCCCTGCACAGAACATGGGGGCTCTGCCGTCTATTTTTGTTGTTTGTTTGAGAGGAATCTTGCTCTATTGCCCAGGCTGGAATGGTGGCACCATCTCTGCTCACTGCAACCTCTGCCTCCCCAGTTCAAGCGATTCTCCTGCCTCAGCCTCCAGAGTAGCTGGACTACAGGCATGTGCCACCACGCCCAGCTAATTTTTTTGTGCTTTTAGTAGGGGTTTCACCATGTTGGCCAGGATGGTCTCGATCTCCTGACCTCATGATCTGCCTGCCTCAGCCTCCTAAAATCCTGGGATTACAGGCGTAAGCCACCTCACCCAGCTGCTAATTTATATGTATATATATATATATATATATATTTTTTCTCTCTCTGTAACTCTAGCCAAAGACATATATATATATATATATATATATATATATATATATATATATATATATATATATACATTTTAGCAGAGACAGGGTTTCACCATGTTGGTCAGGATGGTCTCAGTCTCTTGACCCTGTGATCTGCCTGTCTCGGCTTCCCAAGGTGCTGGGATTACAGGTGTGAGCCACCATGCCCAGCCTCTCCCATCTATTAACTACTGGACAAGCGGATGGCTTTAGTACCATAGGTGTGAATTATTAAATCAGTGCTGCTGCTAACCATCCTGCAGATGACAGTCATCCAGAGTCATGTCACAACAGTCTTTGTGAAGATTAAATTTAATATGCCCAGCACATAGTAAACATACATAATAAACTCTAAAAAAATTAACACAGCAGAGAGTCAGGTATAGAAGAAATTGAAGCCATCCTCAGGCTTGGTTTCCCATTCTCTCTCTCTCTCTCTCTCTCTAAAGTTCTATAAGGCTTTATCGACATATAGAATATCAATTCTTTAGAAAAACTACTTTGGGACCGGAACTTAGTTTTTAAGATGAATAAAGAAAACATTATTTCCTATGGCTTGAGGTACTATGAGATACTATAATTTTTCCCATTACTCTCGTGAATTTTATTCTCACCTCAAGAGTTTCCAAGGCCGAGATTTGACTTTTGGACTCAATCTGTCCAATCATTTTGCTTAGGCTTCTGATTTGCTGGGTCAGTCTGGTCTCATTGCGCTTCAGTTTCTGCATGTTCTCTCTCTCCTCCTGATCTAGGAGCTGGAGTTGCAGCTGCTCCTCTTCTTTCAGGAACTGGTGCATTTTCATGTATTCTGACACAACAACCTGTTTACAAGTCTTTGTTTCTTCCTGCCAAAACACACACACACACACACACACACACACACACCCCACAGACAGACACACACAGACAAAACTAGTAAGAGAAATGTCCTTGTCTGTAGATTTTTAATCCTTACAAGTCCTAGAGTTTCTTTCTTTCTTTTCTTTTTCTTTTCTTTTTTTTTTTTTTTTTTTTTGAGACAGAGTCTCACTCTGTCACCAGGCTGGAGTTCAGTGGTGCGATCTCGGCTCACTGCAACCTCCGCCTCACAGGTTCAAGTGATTCTCCTGCCACAGCCTCCCAAGTAGCTGGGACTACAGGCACGCACCCCCATGCCCCGCTATTCTCAGTAGAGACAGGGTTTCACCCTGTTGGCCAGGATGGTCTCGATCTCTTGACCTCATGATCTGCCCGCCTTGGCCTCCCAAAGTGCTGGGATTACAGACGTGAGCCACCGCACCCGGCCAAGTCCTAGAGTTTCATGGCAACAATTCCTGAAATCCAACACCTAACACATGCATTCTGTTGATGAGCCAGGGGAGAGGTTGATGTTTTCGGAGGTATGTGCACTATAGATACAGTAGTAAACAAAACCAAAATCTCTATTCCCAGGAAGCTGTCATTCTAGTGGAGAAAACCAAAAATGAATAATAAATGACAGGTAGTGATCGGGACTATGATAAAAATAAAACAAAATTAAGAAAAATTATGAAAAATGTGTGTTCATTTATTCAATAAATATTTATTCAATAAAAGTAAGTGTCGGATAACCAACAAGGAATAGAAATATACATGGCAAATACTCTCACTTAAGAATTAAAAGTTGGTCAGGCTCGGTGGCTCACGCCTGTTATCCTAGCACTTTGGGAGGCCAAGGTGAGTAGATCACGAGATCAGGAGATTGAGACCATCCTGGCCAACGTGGTGAAACCCCCATCTCAACTAAAATACAGAAAATTAGCTGGGTGTGGTGGCACACGCTTGTAGTCCCAGCTACTCCGGAGGCTGAGGCAGGAGAATCACTTGAATCAGGACGGTGGAGGTTGCAGTGAGCTGAGATTGCACCAGTGCACTCCAGCCTGGCAACAGAGCAAGACTCTGTCTCAAAAAAAAAAAAAAAAAAGAATTCAAAGTCTATTGGGAGAATCAGATACACAGTTTAAAAATATATCTAATTAAATATTTAGTCCTTTGCTTTGACTGCTGTGGAGCTCAAATCCAAATCCAGGAGTACCCCTGAGCACTTGTCAGGTATAATTGAAACCACTATTTTGTTTTTGTGTCTTTCTCTTTTTTACTTTTCAATTTGCTTCTTTCCCTCAATGCTTTTGAGATATTTCTTTTTTATTTATTTATTTTGAGACGGAGTCACTCTGTCACCAGGCTGGAGTTCAGTGGCGTGATCTTGGCTCACTACAACCTCCACATCCCGGGTTAAAGCGATTCTCCTGCCTCAGCCTCCCAAGTCGTGGCACGCTGCAGGTGAGCACCACCATGCTCAGCTAATTTTTGTATTTTAATTAGAGACAGGGGTTTCACCATATTGGCCAGGCTGGTCTCGAACTCCTGACCTCATGATCTGCCTGCCTCGGCCTCCCGAAGTGCTGGGATTACAGCCGTGAGCCACCGCGCCCGGCCAAGATATTTCTTTTTTAACTTGCTTTCCGTCTTATGTTATATGTCGATAAGTATCATCTGTGTTTTAAATAATTCTATCAGAGCCATCATAGAGGAAGCCACAGGGCTGTCTAGCTGCACAAGGGACTCTTCCTAGAGGTGGGGAAATCTGAGCTGAGCCTTGAGATTCCCACGAGGACAGTCAGAAGTAGGCAGCCCAGTGCAAGGAAACTGCATATTTTAGGGATGAGACTGGAAAAATGTGTGTTTTTTTCTGATATTTTGCTAAATTTCCCTTTAGTTCCCCTCACGGGATCTTATACAAGCCCCAGAAGTCAGACACCGACCTTGCACAGCATCACTCTCTCCTTCTCGTGGGCTAACACAGCATGAGCTTCCTTTCTCCTTTTACGCAAAAGACTTAGGATTTCCTGAAGTTTCTCCTGCAATAGAAACAAACTCTTTGTGGCAAATAACTTTGTGGGTACCAGGTGGAAGCGGGACCCACCCAAGTCTCTGATGTGGTGCTCGGACGGCACCTGTGACTGTCCCCCACAGAGGACGCTAGGAAGGCTCATGGGGGAGCCTGGGCTGTCGGGGTTCCTGCTGAGCAGCTGTCTTACTCTGTGGTGCTCCTCAGCCTCGCTGGACAGATGCACTCTGTTTACACCATGGCTCTGGGCTGCGAAGGCGCTGCCACCCTGCTCGTCATCGGAGAGCACCTTGGCAGCGGCGGGCATCCTCCCGAAACTGCCCGGCTCCTCCTCGCTCTGCAGCACCTGGGACCGGAGCTGCCTGCCAATGGTGGCCAGCCTCCCCAGACGCTCGTTGGGCTGGAAATGCGGGCCCTCCAAGGTCCTCCAGCACTCAGGACAAGATAAAGGCGCGCTGTGTTCCTCCCAGCTCCTGAGGAGACACATCAGACAGAAGCTGTGCCCGCACTCGGTGGTCACTGGGCTGCTGAAATAGTCCAAGCAGATGAAGCAGGTGAGTTCTTCCCTGAGATTCTCCATCAGATCTGCTGTGGACATTTTTTCGAGGCTGGACATGAGGCAAGGTTCCACCTCTGTTCTGAGATCAGCAAACCCTCCCTGCAGTCCTACAGTTTTGCGTAACACGTGGGCGATCTGTTGCTATGTTGTTGTGACACGAAATCCTTCTCTCTGCTGTGCCTGATTTCACCCACTGACACACAGTGTCCCACACAAAGCCAATTATGACTTAATGTGGAACTCCTGTACTCTGGGCTCTTCACCAACCCAAACTTTGAGTCTTACTCTGTGCAAGCCACACATGCTGGAGGCTGAGGATTCTGGCTTCTAACACGTTTACCATTTTGGGAATTCGTTATTGTACATAAACAGAGCTGTGGAACCATCTAAATACATGGGTTTTAGGCGGGAAGGTTGGGTAATTTGGTGTAAACCTGTAAAGAGGCTTGAATTTTGATGATCTCTAATAACATTTGAATTGGAAATTTGGTCCAAATCTTCTGGGAAACTCCAGTAATAAAACCTAGTTGAGTATAGTCCTTTCTCACTAGCACTCTGCTCGTTTGATGAAAGCCTAAGCTTTCTGCTCCTTTACTGGGTACTGTGGACTGTTATTGAATTTTATTCACCCCAGCGAAATGAGAACTCTTCCACACAGTCCTTGGTTTTAGGTGCACAGTGTTTATTGTCCTTCCCTGCAGACCCTAGTACTCACCCATCTGCCATCATGGAAAGCATCTAAAATGACATTCGAATTGGAAATTGCCTCAAGAGGCTATCCCACTATGGAGCAGAGAGAAAGAATTATATTTTAGCAAAATTTTCACCCATTGAAAATTTCCAGACTAGGCCCTTTCAAATCCCTGATTCTCTACCAGTTCTTACTGGACAGAAATTAAGTCTGTAGACATTTTTTTAAATATATGAAAAACTAAATGCCGACCGCCCGTGGTTGCTCACGCCTGTAATCCCTGCACTTTGGGAGGCCGAGGCAGGTGGATCTCCTGTGGTCAGGAATTTGAGACCAGTCTGCCCAGCATGGTGAAACCCTGTCTCTACTAAAAATACAGAAAAACTTAGCTGGGCATTGTGGTATGCGCTTGTAAACCCAGCTACGTGGGAGGCTGAGGAAGGGGAATTGGTTGAAACAGGGAGCTGGAGGTTGCAGTGAGCCGAGATCGCATCGCTGTGCTCCAGCCTGGGCGACAGAGTGAGACTCCGTCTAAAAAAAGAAAAAGTAAATGCCTAGTAGACTGTGCACAGTGAACACTGAGGTCAGGGCCAAATGCCACAGTCACTGTGTCCTCTGCTCCTCCTGTCCTGCCCCGCTTCCGCTCACTGCATGCCAAGAAGTGGCGCCTCAAAAGCTCTTCCTCCAAGTCCAGCGAGTTTGGACTCCCCACTCGATCCTCACGCCCTATTTCTGCCTCCAGCCCCTCACTCTCCTGCTAGGCAACCTCCCACGGTTTGGGTGCATTCGCAGGTTACTCCACTGATTGCTTTCTGACTTTCAAGGCTCCAACCCTTACTTATTTTCCACTTATCTCCAAGAGGATGTTAGATGTTCTCTTATCTTGAATTTGGGGAAAAAGAAGTTTTCTGGCTCAGAATGTTTTTTCCTTCACCTTCCTTTCTCCTAGTCGAAACTCACCTTTCTGAAATCATTAATTCAGAATGTTTTAATCCTGTACATCCTTTGTAAAGTATACGTGAATTACCAGGATGAGAATTTAAGCTATGAAGAAAACAGAGCAAAGAGTTATACTACTGTAAAGAGGAAGACAGGTGGCATCACGGTGGCATCATGAAACCTCTGCTGAGATTGCTCCCAGGATACTGACTTGTCACAGCTTCCGAATGTTGCTGTGTGAGTTAGTTTTTTTGTTTTTTTTTTTTGAGATGGAGTCTGGCTCTGTTGCCCAGGCTGGAGTACAGTGGCACAATCTCGGCTCACTGCAACCTCCACCTCCTGGGTTGAAGCAATTTTCCTGCCTCAGCCTACCAAATAGCTGAGTCTACAGACTTGCACCACCACATCCAGCTAATTTTTTGTATTTTTAGTAGAGATAGAGTTTCACTGTGTTAGTCAGGATGGTCTCGATCTCCTAACCTCATGATCTGCCTGCCTTGGCCTCCCAAAGTGCTGGGATTACAGGGGTGAGCCACCTCACCCAGTCCGAGTTAGTCTTAAGTCTTGCAAAAAGAAAAAAAAAAGTCGGCCAGGTACAGTTGCTCATGTTCTGTAATCCCAGCACTTTGGGGGGCCAAGGTGGGTAGATCACTTGCGGTCAGGAGTTCGAGACCACCTTGGCCAACATGGTGAACCCCATCTCTACTAAAAATACAAAAATTAGCTGGGCGTGGTGACGGGCACCTGTAATCCCAGATACTCTGGAGACTGAGGCAGCAGAATAGCTTGAACCCGGGAGGTGGAGGTTGCAGAGAGCTATATCTGTCCAGCCTGGGTGACAGAGCAAGACTCCATTGCAAAGAAAAAAAAAGTCTCCAGTAACACTAACTGCCACCACTAGAAAAAGAGCTTATGAACTACCACCTCCGTTCAGTGTGTTATTTCAACACAACCCCAAAAGGGGTCTTTAACATTTACCAGAATCATTAGAGTAAGTCTCACAAGACAGTTACAGCACATCACAGAGCCAGTATTCCAATTTGGAATTGGGAGGGTGGCACAATCTATGTTCAAGTCACACTCGTCTGTTCCATCCCACTTCCCTCTTCTTAACTTTTTCCTTTTATAAGCTTCATAACACAATAACCACGTGTTATTTGTTGGTGACTAAAAGAATTCATTGCACATGGCTTGATTTTTCTATAAATGAGTTATAAATGAATAGAGGAACTATATTAGATGGAATCGGAGTCTTATATTTAGCTGGAGGTCAAGAGATCACGTAGTCCAGCTATCTCCTACAGATGCTGAAGGAAACTGAGGCGCGAAGAGATCGAACCGCTGTCCTGACGCTTGCTAGGGGCTCCTGCCTCCCAGCCGCTCTGGTCACGTTTATTTGTAAAGCTGCTTTTTTCTCTCAAATCCAATTTCTTACAACATTTGATGCCAGTCTTTTTAAACAGGTCCAGGTCCTGAAAGGTATCCAAATTATCAGATTACTTTAAAGTGTGAAGCAGGCTTTTTGATTCCTTGTTTCATGAGGGTATAAAGATGTATATCTTCTAATGATAGTGAGCAGCGCATAGATTTTAGTATCTTTTAAATTTTTTATTATTTATTTTACAGGCAGGGTATCGTTCTGTCACCCAGGCTGGAGTGTGGTGGGACAATCATAGCTCACTTCAGCTTCGACCTCTCTGGCTTGAGATCCTCCTGCCTCAGCCTCCCAAGTAGCAGGAACTACGAGTTGGCACCACCATGCCCAGCAATTTTCATACTTGATGATGGGGCTTTATTATTGAAATTGACTATAAGGGAATAGAAAAAAATTCCTCCTAAAAATGTATACCAGTGGTCTAAAAGTTTTAGAATAAACACTATGTTAATAAAAGGTGAATATATGCCTTGATATCAATTATACATTTACTACATTATTAACATGCATATTACTAAACAAAAGAAACAAAAAAGAGAATCAAAGTGCTATTTAGGGGCTGGGCGTGGTGGCTCACGCCTGTAATCCCAACACTTTGGGCAGGCGGATCACGAGGTCAGGAGATTGAGACCTTCCTGACAAACGTGGTAAAACCCCGTCTCTACTAAAGATAGAAAAATTAGCTGGGCGTGGTGGCGAGTGGCTGTAATCCCAGCTACTCGGGAGAATTGCTAGAACCAGGGAGTCGGAGGTTGCAGTGAGCTGAGATCACACCACTGCACTCCAGCCTGGTGGCAGAGCACAACTGGGTCTTTAAAAGAAAAGAGCTCTTTATTTCCCATATGCCAATAACTCATCTGTACCACCGCCATCATCACCCCGGCTGCACAGCCCCTTACTTAGAGGGCAGTGCTCTTGACTTTGCTGAAAAGAACGACTCTGGGTGAGAAGAGGAGGAAAAGTGTCGTTCAGAGAGCAACTTCTGTGCTTGTTCCCACTCTCCTCGCTCCTGTGTGTGTTTCATCCAACCTCTCATAATGCTCAGGGACTTGTGAACGACGGTGTTGGTGACTCGTTGTGCAAGCGGTGCTGAGTTCGGTAGCTTGATGAAGGTTGTGGCGTGTGTGGTGGCCGCGCTGGCATCAGAACCCACTTTAGTCTAACTTCATCGGTGACGCATGATGCTTTCCGCAACCTGTGAATTTTGGCAAAAATCCTAACTTTATTTGCTCAGGCTTTCTGCTAAAGCCAGCCCGTTCCTTTTGCTGAGGGTATTCTTTCTAGTGAAAACAGAGAGGGCTTGTCCCAGGGTTGTAACAGGTGAGGTGAAGGTGACCTCTTAATTCTGCTGGGATTGTTAGGAGGATTATCTTCCTTACAAAAGTGCAAGCAAAGTGAACATGCTGGGCTCGGATAAGCACGCACTGACTCACAAGAACAAATGGGTAACTGTGCTGTCATGAGGTCGACTGTAATGTTTGATTCTTGAGTTTTAATGCTCTCTTAAGCAGGGGAAAAGCAGATGAACATGACTCCTGGACCTCTCAGAGCTGCAGGAAGTAAGCCAGTGAAAGCGAAGCCCCAGCTTCTAACGGAGCAGCCTTGTTGAAAAGGAGCTGGGGAGAAGCCACATCTTCCGGATGAGTGATGATACTGGGGTCACAACCAGCACGCCCTACCCCCACTGCTCCTGTCCCGCATGGAGGAGGTGGCAGTCTCCCGCCGCGGAATTGGTCCAAAGTAACAAATACAGCCTTGTTTGGCACCAGCCATGTTCATGCCACCCAGAAGCCGAGAGTATGCCAGCCTGGGGCCAGTGGCGAAGGGAATGTGGCTAGCAAATGGGATAGGACTGGTTTTATTTTGTTTTTTTGAGATGGAGTCTCGCTGTGTTGCCCAGGCTGGAGTGCAGTGGCACGATCTTGGCTCACTACAACCTCTGCCTCCAGGTTCAAGCAATTTCCAGCTGATTTTTGTATTTTTAGTAGAGATGGGGTTTCACCATGTTGGCCAGGCTGGTCTTGAACTCCTGACCTCAAGTGATCCATCTGCCTCACCCTCCCAAAGTGCTAGGGTTCCAGGCATGAGCTAAAAACAGTACAAAATGTTTTTGTACTGTTAAAAGTTCATGAAATGACTCATGAGAACCATGTCTCACTCATTCATAAGAATATTTATTCTTTGACAGTGAAAAAAAATCACATTTCTTCAGGATTTTTATTTTAATGAAAAGCTTTCCTATCAAAAATCTGACTATCTTATGGCCTTGCGCCGTGGCTCATGCCTGTAATCCCAGCACACTTGAACCCGTGAGGCGGAGGTTGCTGTGAGCCGAGATCGCACCATCGCACTCCAGCTTGGACAAGAGAGAAACTCCGTCTCAAAAAAAAAAAGAAAAAGAAAAATCTATCATAAAACGATCTGTGTTCCTGTAATGTGATTACTCTAGCCCTATAAAAGTATCCTGTGATAAATTATCATACAAATTTGGGGCATCTTTTTTACAAATTGGCAAGACATTTGGTTAACATTTAATAAGGACAAATAAGTATAATAAGGAAATACGAAATTTGGCACCAGATTCAAATCCCATATTTGCCATTTTCTGCACCCAGTGCTTTTGATCAATTACTTAATCCAGTGACTTCATCTCTCCGTCATCTGTTTTACCAGCCGTAGATGCACCTGACAGGGCTTCCGGATACCTAATAGTAGATAAGAATTTAGCACACTTTTTTGTACTGTTTTTACAATTATCTTAAAATACTGAATCTTCTAGAATTAATAATTTAATTATTAATAAATAAATATTTATTTAATATTAAAACAGGCTTTAATAAGTGTTTAAGTATTTAATAAGTATTTATTTAATACCGACAGGCTTTAAGAGACTTCAAAACTTCACAATATGCTTGATGTTTATTTTCCCTTTGAATCCAAGTTTACATAGTTTTCTTGTCAAGAGTTATGAAAGCTCACGGGTGGTGAGAGGAACGACAGAGAATCGACAGCATCTTCACAGACGTTGGCTGTACCCAGGCTTAGAAGAGAAAGGAAGACGGGATTAGAAAAATAAGAGAAGGAAAGGAGGATGGACGGCTGAGGAGGGGAGGGGTGACAGGAATGAATGTGACTGCTTGCAGAAAGCTGGGAATTTGGTTTTGGAAAAGAGAGTGGGTGTGAGTAATCATTTGAGATAAGGATCCCAGCCCTTTGGGAGGCAGAGGAGGGTGGAGCACCTTAGGTCAGGATTTTGGGACCAGCCTGGCCAACCTGGTGAAACCTTGTCTCTACTAAAACTACAAAAATTAGCCTGGCATGGAGGTGCCTTTAATCCCAGCTACTCGGGAGGCTGAGGTGGCAGAATCGCTGAGGCTCCAAAGATGGAGCTCGAGCCACTGCACTCTGGCCTGGGCAACAGAGTGAGACCCCCGACCGCGTCTTAAAAAAAAAAAAAAAAAGGCAGGGCGAGGTGGCTCACACCTGTAATCCCAGCACTTTGGGAGGCCGAGACAGGCGGATCACCTGAGGCCAGGAGTTCGAGACCAGCATGGCCAACATGGTGAAACCCTGTCTCTACTAAAAATACAAAAAAAAAAATTAGCCAGACGTGGTGGCAGGTGCCTGTAATGCTAGCTACTCAGGAGTCTGAGGCAGGAGAATCGCTGGGCAGAGGTTGCAGTGAGCCGAGACTGCGCCACTGCACTCCAGCCCGAGTGACAGAGTGAGACTCCGTCTCAGAAAAAAAAAAAAAGAAAAGAGAAAGAAAGGATGTACTTGAGATTCCATAACGTAGAAACAGGTTCTGAAAGATCAGATAAGCCAAGGAGAAGAATTTTCATTATCCTGTCAGCAGTGTCAAAAAAAAAAAAAAAAAAAAAAAAAAACTCACTGGTTTGATTAGCAGGGAATTAATTGATGGACAGATGCAATAAAAACCGTCAGGGACAAAACTATAAAACGTAGAAAGCTGTGAAGACTGCTTCCTCACTGAGGCCAAATACCAAATATGAATTATCTGAGACTGTTTCTTGACCTCCCATCTGTGACGAATTCCTCAGGCAGGTACCCACTGTTCTTTTCCTATCTACAGATAATGGAATGAACACTTCCTTCAGCAAACGTTCTAGAAACTAACAAGTCTGGTATTATTTTCCACTGAGGAAAAAACACATTCCTGAGTATTAGCCTGAAGGCTTCTTTCCTGTGAAATTGTCCATATACACTAGATTCATTAAGAGAAAAAAAACAACCTTAAGGAGCTAGTTGTGTTAGGCACTGCACGAGGCACTGGAATTAAAACAAGACATTCATCCAGCCAAGGTCAGGGCTAGTCAGCATTTTCTGGAGTCTATTAAAAATGTGAACTACAGAGCCCATCCTACATTTGTGGAATCAGAGCCCCTGTGAAGCGCCTTCCATTTTAATAAATTCAGGCGATTCTAATGCTTAAGGAGAGTTCGGTGAGCCCTGTCCCAGATTAACTGTGTGAATATGATAAGAAACTTCACAAACGCCTTCCTGATAGTGTGAGGGCGGGGCTGAGGGAGGAACTGAACAGATAAAATCTCTGCAGTCTCCACCGTTCCAGCTTTTTCCCTAGAGGAAATACCTTGGCCAGGCGTGGTGACTCATTCCTGTAATCCCAGCACTTTGGGAGGCTGAGGCAGGCAGACTGCTTGAGCCCAAGAGTTCAAGACCAGCCTGGGGAAACATACTGAAACCCCATCTCTACAAAAAATACAAAAATTAGCCAAGTGTGGTCATACAGCGCCTGTAACTCCCAGCTACTCAGGAGGCCAAGGTGGGAGTTTGAGGCTACAGTGAGCTGAGTGACAGAGCAAGACCCTGTCTCAAAGAAAAAGAAAAAAAACCGTAATACCCAGGATTGCTACAAAGAAAGTAAGTGAGCTTTCCTCTACAGCTCATTTTCTTAGTAACTGCTTCTTTAAATTTCTAATCTTGATCTTAGAAACTATGTGTGTGTACAGCAAGTTGGTGCTAAAGAAAAAAGAATCTATACACACACATAGATTCTTTTTTTTTTTTTCTATCTGTGTGTTATCAGGAAAAAGCCAGCAAAGAAAAAATTTAGTAAGGGTCGACAACATGCTGGGGACTTCATTCTTCACCTTTCCTTCCTGTTTCTGTAAAAGTATTTAGTCTCTGCCCCTCTCTCATTGCACCTTAAATTCTTCCTGGTCTGTCATAAAATCTTTTAAAATATTTATTGTGTATCTGCTATGTCAGATGTAAACTTGGGGCATCGAAGCAATTCGGTTTCTTATGAATGGAGAGTGACCCACGAGTAAATTTACTCCTAGGAAGGTAAAATCATTCAGCTACAAAGAAAATAAATCAGGAAATGAGTGGTGGGAAGGTGTTTCAAGTGGAGTATGATGGAAAGGTCTCTCTTTGGAAAGACATTTGAGCTGAGAACTGAAGAGAAGAAAGAAGAGGCAGCCAGAATTGCAAAAATGAGCCAAGAGCTTCGTCGGCCTTGGAAGGGGGAAGGGCTGTGATGAATTTCTGCAACTGGAACTGATGGTGACGGGGGAAGGCTACAGTGAGGTCAGGTGAAGGCAGGGGCCCAGATTGTACGGGACGGGGTTAGCCACACGGATCTTACTCTACATGCCATAAAAAGTGGTTTTGATTTTGGTTTTAAAGTAGCATTCCGGTGTTTGAGCGGAGAGGAGCTGCAGACGGGCGGGGAGGGCAGGGCAGAATATAAATTTGGAAAACAATAGTTGAGTTGGTGAAAGGAAGGCTGAAACCGTGGCGCTAAAGGAATGAGTTTGGGGGAAGAGGCATTGGGTTGAGCTCCAGAGCGGCTTTAACTATGTTAATGTTGGGTGCTCCTTACACATTCGATTGCAAAAATGTGAGAATTGGGCAGGAGTTTGAAATCGGAAGGCGGTACTTAAATCTTAAGAAATGAGTAAGATTACCTAGGGAGACCAGGACTGGGAGACCAGATCTGAACCTTGAAGCACCCCAAGATTGAGAGGTTCAGAGGATGTCGAACCAGAAGAGGCCCTGGGGAGCAAGACCAGTCAAGTTAGAGGAATGTGAGCTGGACACAGATGACAGAAGAAATTCTAGGAAGAAGAGTGTGGTAGTCGGCTATGTTTGCTGCTGAGAGTTCGAGGAAAGTTTCAGTTCTTAAGGAAAATCTGAATTGGTGAATTTGTTTTGGTGACTTGGAGTCATCTCAGACATGTTCAGGGACATAAAACACGGAAGCTACCACGGATTTCAAAGTCATAAGCAGAACAAAGAAATGAGAGCACATTCAAAGACAAGGAGAGAGAAAGTGTTTGCAACTCGTATAATAAATATACAAAGGAACTTGGATCTGTAAACTACCTCTTAAAATGGACCCTTCCCCCCAAAAAGGCCAAAAAGCCGGATGGAATAAGCCGGGAAAGAGGCTTGAACATAGAGTTTGCAGCAAAATAAATGAAAATGGTTTCTTAGCATCTGAAAATAAAAGGTTTAGACATATCAATAACAGAACAGATGGAAGTTGAAAATGTATGAACATACTATTTCTCACCCAGCCAGTGGGCAATGATCCAAAAGTTTAACATCTTTTTAATTTGTTGCTTGGAGTGCAAAATCGTACAACTTTTGTGCTTGGGAAACTGACAAAACATCAAAATTATAGATACATTCATCCACAATCCCATTTGTGGGGAATATGCCTTTTCAGGCCAAGATTCTCAACGTTTTGAAATCAGTACTCCTTTTTTTCCCCAGAAAAATAACATTTTATTATTATTTATTAACTGCATAGTACAAGTCTAGAATACTTTCTTTTACATTTTACCACACGCCCTTTGTTCGCTTCCTCGTATGGCACTGATTTTTTTGTGCTGTAATTTCTGGGGTACATGTGGACATGTGCCACGGTGGTTTGCTGCACCCATCAACCCGCCTCTACGTTAGATATTTCTCCAACTCTCCGTCCCACCACGAAGTCGGTACTCCTTTGCACTCCTTATTGACAAAGATCCCAATAAGCTTTTGTTTATGAGCGTTCGTGTCTACGCTTACTGTATTAGATATTTAAAACTGCCATTTATAATTATTCATTTAAAATAATAAAAACATTTTTCTGAAAAATTTCTCCGAGCTAAATGGCTTCTTTATAAAAGAAAGCCGGAATTACGAAGGACTTAAGAGTTGGCATTGGGGCCGTTCTTGCCAAAGGTGGGCACAGCGTTGGCAAAGCGCCGGTGGTACCGCGCTGGCCCCTTGGCCGGGCTCCTCTTCTTCTTCCCTCGTTTGGCCACCTTGGGAGTGTGGCCCCTCGCTTGCCCAGCACGGGCCGGGAAACCACGGACGTCCCCTCCAAGCTTGCGGCCAGGGCGGTCGGGGAGGGGCGCAGGTGGCCTGATCCGCCAGGGGCGCGCTTGCCCGGAGCAGGGCGGGTCTTCGGGGCGCCTCACGAGCGTGTGCAGCTCCCGCGTGCGGACACAGAACCGCGCCCCAGCTGCGCTCGCGTCCACGTGGCGGCTGCGCGTCACGGCGCTCCTGAGCTTTGTTTCTGAAACAGAGCCAGGAACTGAGAAGAGCGGCGTGGTTTCACTGTTCTGCAGATCGCTCTGCTTTACGGCTCCTCAGACCCGCTGTGTCCTCGTGTGTGCTTCAGCGTTCCTTCCGTTGCAGTGTGCTTTGAGCCACCTGCGGTCCCAGCTACCCCAGAAGCTGAGGTGGGAGAGTGGCTGGAGCCCTGAGCTCCAGAGGCTGCGGCGAGCTGCCTGACTCTACTCTAGACCCTGTCTCTAAAAGGGGAAGTATTTTAATAACTTTTTCAAATAGTTGTGGTGTTTTGGTTTTTAGTAGAGTTGGGGTTTCTCCATGTTGGTCAGGCTGGTCTCAAACTCCCGACCTCAGGTGATCCACCCGCCTCGACCTTCCAGAGTGCTGGGATTACAGGCGTGAGCCACCGCTCCTGGCCAGTTGTGGGTTTTTTTTTTCTGTAATTCTACCAATGAACTTCTTTTTTTTTTGTTTTGTTTTTGAGATTAAATCTCACTTTGTCGCCCAGGCTGGAGTACAGTGGCACGATCTCACTCACTGCAACTTCTGCCTCCCAGGTTCAAGCGATTCTCCCACCTCAGCCTCCTCAGTAGCTGGGATCACCAACAAGCTGGACGTCCACTCTGAGACCTAATCTGAAAGTCAGCAATTACACAGACGACAGGTGGATAAATCCACAAAGATGGGAAGAAACCGGAGCAAAAAGGCTGAAAACACCCGAAATCAGAATGCCTCTCCTCCTACAGAGGATTGCAGTGCCTCATCAACAATTGAACAAGGCCTGATAGAGAATGAATGTGAGGAATCAATAGAATCAGGCTTCAGAAGGTGCATAGAAACCCAGTCTCTACTAAAAACCATAAAAAAAAATTAGCCTGCCAACGCGCCGGGCTAATTTTTTTTTTGTGGTTTTTAGTAGAGACTGGGTTTCACCGTGCTGGCCAGGCTGGTCCTGAACTCCTGACCTCGTGATCCACCCGCCTTGGTCTACCAAAGTGCTGGGATTACAGGCGTGAGCCACCACACCCTGCCTCTACCAGTGACCTTCTTTCGTACTCCGTTACCTCACCCTAGTCCTGGAGTTCCTTCATTAATTAGCACTGTGCCTTTCGAGCACTTTTTTCTCCTAAATGACTCATGGGTGAGTGCTGTGCCATGCTGTTGCTTGTAATTAATTTTCAGCCTATTGCTGAAGATTGTCAGAAGACCTGAGGGAGCCCCTCTGATCTTAGAACACTGGCCTAACTCTGTCTCCTCCCCAAGCAGGCAGCTGCCAGACGTTTGTTGAATTTGAGGAGTCTGGAGCACTGAAGTTGCCAAGTGTGTGTGCCTGCTCCAGAAAACAAAGGAAGCCGCCATTTTCCCACCATTCAGAGTACAGCAGAAGCAAACAGTCCAATCTTCAACTAGGGGCACCTACCAGGATGTCCAAAAGCCTCACCCCTCAGTTACAGCACAGCCTCTCAGAAGATGCCTATTGTGAAACACACCTGGAACAAACACAGCTGTTCTGTGATACTGACCAGATCACACTCTGCAGCAAATGTGGCCAGTCCCAGGACCACCAGCATCACAGGGTGTACGGGATACAAGAAGCTGCTGAGAATTACAGGGTAAGATTCACGCCAATCCCAAGACACTCTGGCCAACTCCTATACTGATGAAATGGACAGACATTCTCGTCCTCCAGAACCGTAACTTTAGTTGATGTTTATTAAAGAATATTAGATATGTTCCATATTCATTGAAACTTCAACCTAAAAGCTAAGAAAATATATACTCTGAGTTGTTGGCTTTTTAGTTGTCTGAGGTTAGGAATCCAACTGTTTAATCAATGATCTCACCTGAAATTCTGTGCTTTCTCTATAGAAGTTATTCCAGGAAGCATTGAACACACTGAGGGAGAAACTTGAAGCAGCTAAAAGCATACTGACTGATGAGCAAGAAAGAATGGTGATGATTCAGGTCTGTGCTTACTTGATTCTTGGGGGAAAATTACCAGTCATGTGGTTAGAGAATAGTGTAGGGGCTGGGCACAGTGGCTCGCGCCTGTAATCCCAGCACTTTGGGAAGCCGAGGTGGGCGGATCACAAGGTCAGGAGTTCGAGACCAGCCTGACCAACATGGTGAAACTCCGTCTCTACTAAAAATACAACAATCAGCAGGACATGGTGGCATGTGCCGGTAATCCCAGCTACTCAGGAGGCTGAGGCAGGAGAAACTTGAACTGGGGAGGTGGAGGTTGCAGTGAGCCGAGATCATGCCATTGCACTCCAGCCTGGGTGACAGAGTGAGACTCCATCTCAAAAAAAAAAAACAAGAAGAGAGAGAAAATAGTGTAATATAAACAAAGTCCAAAGACAAATTGCAAGGAGAAAAAGCATTTGAAATCTCGAGGAAGGAAAAGTGCCAATATCTGAATGTGTATTCAGCTCTCTTTAGTAAGAGGCCGGGCGTGGTGGCTCATGCCTGTAATCCAAGCACTTAGGGAGGCGGAGGAGCGTGGATTCACTTCATGTCAAGAGTTTGAGACCAGCCTGGCCAACATGAAAAAAACCCATCTCGACTAAAAATACACAGATTAGGCTGCGCATGGGGGCTCATGCCTGTAATCCCAGCATTTTGGGAGGCTGAGGTGGGTGGATCACGAGGTCAGGAGATCGAGACCGTCCTGGCTAACACAGTGAAACCCTGTCTCTACTGAAAATACAAAAAACTACCCGGGCATGGTGGTGCATCCCTGTAGTCCCAGCTACTCTGGAGACTGAGGCAGGAGAATCACTTGAACCCTCGAGAAGGAGGTTGCAGTGAGCCGAAATTGGGACATTGCACTCCAGCCTGGCGACAGAGCGAGATTCCACCTCAGAAAAAGAAAAAATATATATGTGTATATACAAACAAATTGACAGGGCATGGTCACAGGAGCCTGTAATCCCAGCTACTCTGGAGGCTGAGGCAGGAGAATCACTTGAACCCTCGAGAAGGAGGTTGCAGTGAGCTGAAATTGGGACATTGCACTCCAGCCTGGCGACAGAGCGAGATTCCACCTCAGAAAAAGAAAAAATATATATGTGTATATACAAACAAATTGACAGGGCATGGTCACAGGAGCCTGTAATCCCAGCTACTCTGGAGGCTGAGGCCGGAGAAATGCTTGAACCGGGAGGTGGAGGTTGCAGTGAGCCGAGATCGCGCCACTGCACTCCAATCTGGGCCGCAGAGTGAGACACCGTCTCAAAAAAAAGTAAAAATAAGAAGAGTCAGTAAGAAAAAGACTAGAAACTTAATTTTAAAAAATGGTCAAATAAGAGTTTGCAAAAAAGAATGTAAATATATTTTAAATACTTTAAAAGAAGCTCAACTTTGTTCATGATTAGATAAATACAGATTAACTATTGTAAGTAAAATGGCATTTGCAATGCTCATTTGCGACGGAAGATGAATGCACCGTTTATAACAATGACATAGGAGAATAACCGTCTCTGTACTTTTGGTTGCCACATAAATTCTGAAACTCTTTAAAGAGCAATTTCAGAACTGCTATTCAAATTTGAGGGTTCACAACGTGTTAGGCACGTTTCACTTCTAATTTCAGACTGTATCTTCATACTTACTCCTATTCTGTGCAAGGTATCCCAGATTCTGGGTCTTTCCTCTCCCTCAATTTTTTTCCCCCACGAGATGGGGTCTTGCTCTGTTACCCAGGCTGGAGTGCAGTGGTGTGATCTCGGCTCACTGGAACCTCTGTCTCCCAGGTTCAAGCAATTCTCCTGCCTCAGCCTCCCGAGTAGCAGGGATTACAGGCACCTGCCATCATACCTGGCTAATTTTTATATTTTTAGTAGTGACGGGGTTTCATCATATTGGCCAGGCTGGTCTCCAACTCCTGACCTCGTGATCTGCCTGTCTCGGCCTTCCAGAGTACTGGGATTACAGGCGTGAGCCACTGCACCCGGCCCTCTCCCTCAATTCTTACAAGAAATAAATGCCTAGTTGGGTTAGGGAGTGCAGGACAATTGCCTGGCTAGGTAAGAATTTTTCAGGTGATCCCCCTTATTTTTTCAGCCCCAAGCAAATAATGAGATCGCACTGTTTTTTCCAGGGACCATGCAAGGTGCTAGGGGCTCATCAATGGAAAACCGAAAAACAGTTCTGCTTTCGTGAAACTACATTCTAGTGGATGTACAGAAAATAAGTTAAATGTATAGTATGTTACATGGGAAATGTTTAAAAACATTTTTTTTAAGTGAGAAAGGAAGCAATGGAATGAGCTTTAAATAAAGCAATCAGAACCTTGTTACTTAGAAGGTGGCACTGAAGAAGGTGAGGGATTTGGCCGTGCGTGGTCTTGGGGAGGAGTATTCCAGGCGGCGGGAATGGCAGCTAGGGAGGCCTTGAGGCTGCCAGGTATCTGGCTGCGGCTGCTAAGGAAGTAGGGCTGTAGGTGTTGAGATCAGAAGGGGTCAGGCATTTGGGGTGGCTAGCCTTCAATGCAATACAAGGTTCAAAACCGCTGGAAGGTTCTGAACAGAAGACTGACATGATTTATCTTCCATTTCATAGAAACATGCTAGCTGCCAGATGAAAATAGACATTAAGATAGTAAAAGCAAGCCAGGCACAGTGGCTCACGCCTGTAATCCCAGCCCTTTGGGAGGCCGAGGTGGGCAGATCACGAGGTCAGGAGATCAAGACCATCCTGGCCAACACGGTGAAACCCCGTCTCTACTAAAAATACAAAATTAGCTGGGAGTGGTGGTGAGCGCCTGTAGTCCCAGCTGCTTGGGAGGCTGAGGCAGGAGAATTGCTTGAACCTGGGAGGTGGAGATTGCAGTGAGCCGAGATCACGCCACTGCACTCCAGCCTGGGTGACAGTGCCAGACTCTATCTCAAAAACAAAAAAGCAGAGGTGGAGAGACGAGCAGAAGGACTTGCAATACTTAGGTAGAGATGATGGTGAGATGGGGACAGAGGTGGTGAGAAGTGGTCAGATCATTGTTATGCCATTGTTGTTAACGGTGTCCTTAATCTTGATTTCACTGAATCTTGAATAGCTTAATAGGCCAGTAGGATGGCTCATGCCTGTAATCCCAGCACTTTGGGAGTCAGAGGCAGGCAGATCACGAGGTCAAGAGATCGAGACCAGCTTGGCCAATATGGTGAAGCCTCATCTCTACTAAAAATACAAAATTAGCTGGGCATGGTGGCGGGCACCTGCAGTCCCAGCTGCTCAGGAGGCTGAGGCTGAAGAATCGCTTGAACCCAGGAGGTAGAGGTTCCAGTGAACCAAGATCGTGCCTTTGCACTCCAGACTGGGCGACGGAGCAGGACTCCGTCTCAAAAAAAAAACAGCTTAATGGAGATGCTCAGATAGCATCTCTAAGATAACCACTCCCAAATAGGTATCCCTAGCCCGGACTTCCAAATGCTAGTAGACTTCATGTCCAATTTCCTACTTCTTATCTATACCTGGATATCTAATTGATACCAAATTCATCACATCCCAAACTCATGCACACTCCTCACTCCTGGAATCCAGCCCTTCCATAGATTCTCTCTATATTTTGGTAATTCCATTCTTCCAGTTGCTTAGTCTAAAATTTTCGGTGTCTTTCATCCATGACTCCTTTTTTCCCACACCTCTTACCCAAGCGTCAGCAAATCCCATTGGCCCTTTTCCAGTGTCCTCGTCTCCTCTGTGATAACAGAGGCTGTAGCTTCCTTAGTTTTTCCTTATTGATGAACATTTCTTCGTCTGCATTTTGTATTCTGAAATTGTGTTGATGTCTTGGCTGACGTTGATTCAAATTCCATTTGTCCTTCGGATATATTCCTTTTCTTTCTTCTCCTGTACTTTATATTTCCCTGTCTTTATATTGGGATTAGAGATGGAGAGAATGTATTCTGGTCAATATAAGATATATGTATATAAGTATTATACTGTGCGTTTGTGTCTGCGTGTGTGTGTGTCTGTGTGTGTGTGTGTATGGCTTTAATCTATCATGTGTAACTTGAAGTCTATCATGTCTATATCTATGAGGAAGGAAGAGGAACAAAATTTTAAAAAGATGATTGAGTCTGAGTATAATATGAGACTCCGGTTGTTGAATGAAGAGCGTGAGCTGAATCTCCAGAGATGGCAAGGGTGCATAGCTGACTTGAACTTGAGAGAAGCTCGTCTGAATCAAGTGATGAAGCTTGCCACAGAGCTGGAGGAGAAGTTCCAGGAAATGCTACAGGTGAGATGTTGAAAACAACATCCTCATAATATTTGAGAAATGAGAAAAAGAAGGGCTGAACATTATGTCAGTTTCAGAATCACATATCCAGTGCACACACATCTGTCTCAGCTTAAACA
Organism: Alouatta palliata; assembly: GCA_004027835.1. Lineage (NCBI taxonomy): Eukaryota > Metazoa > Chordata > Mammalia > Primates > Atelidae > Alouatta > Alouatta palliata. The sequence continues at coordinate 67,456 of PVKV010006519.1, forward strand.
TACATAATAGGTGTCAAAGAATCGTGTGTCTCTTGAGAGGTATCCTGCTTCAACAGAAGAATATCATGGCCTTGCCTAATTATGTCTGTTTCTGGGGTGGCAGATAGGACAGCAAGTTTGGGTTATTTTGTTTTGGGGGAGTCTCACGCTGTCACCCAGGCTGGAGTGCAGTGTTGCGATCTTGGCTCACTGCAACCTCTGCCTCCTGAGTTCAGGCGATTCTTCTTCCTCAGCCTTCCGAGTAGCTGGGACTACAGACACGTGCCACCACTCCCAGCTAATTTTTTTGTGTTTTTAGTAGAGCTGGGGTTTCACCATCTTGGCCAGACTGGTCTTGAATTCCTGACGTGATCTGCCCGCCTCAGCCTCCCAAATTGCTGGGATTATAGGCGTGAGCCACTGCGCCCGGCCCAGGTTTGGTTTTTTTTTGAGATGAAGTCTTGCTTTGTCACCCAGGCTGGAGTGCAGTGGCACTATCTCAGCTCACTGCAACCTCCGCCTCCTGGGTTCAAGCGATTCTCCTGCCTCAGCCTCCCCAGTAGCTGGGATTACAGGTGCCTGCCAACATGCCCGGCTAATTTTTGTACTTTTAGTAGAGACAGGGTTTCACCGTGTTGGCCAGGATGGTCTCACATACCTGACCTTGTGATCCGCCTGCCTCGGCCTCTCAGAGTGCTGAGATTACAGGCGTGAGCCACTGCGCCCAGCCGAAAAGCAGGTTTTTAAAGACATGGTTGAATTCATCAGTAGGAGAAATTACTGAACTCTTGTTCCTGAACTTGAGGTTGTTGAACAGTAACAAAGATGCTTCTGCAGAGACTGGGCCATGTGGGGAGACAGAACATGAAGAAACTGAAGGAGAGTGAAGCCAGGGTTTCTGAGCAGGTCTGCAGCCTGCAAAAGCTCACCGCGGAGCTTGAGAAGACGTGTGGGGACGGCGCCTTAGCGTTGCTCAAGGTAAGAGGCGGGGAAAGAGAAAACAAAATTCGTTCCGGTATTTGAGAAATGAGAAGTGGATAGTACTCATTAGGAGTTGCTGGCAGAACATGATATCCAGTGATCTTCAACCACAAAAGAAGGCTACACAACTGTTTCTCAGTTGCCAAAAACATGATGAATGATTGTAACTTCGTGGTATAGTGAGGAGCTGCGCCCTGAGATGAATTCTCACCTTAAAGTTGTCAGCGGTAAGTTAGGATTGAGATGTGACAGAGTGTGGTTCATAGTTAGGATTGAGAAGTGACAGAGTGTGGTTCATAATTGCTGAGTCACATGATGATACGGCCATGCAATAAGATATTCTGTAACCAAATAATAAAACAGCTCTATAGGCACTAAAATAGTATCTTCAAGCACTCGTTACGTGAAAAAAGAAGGTTGCAGAACCTCTTTCTGTTTGATCTGTGGGTAATAAGTACATATATATACTCCCCAAGGCGATGGTAGTCAGAGGTGGGGCCTTTGGGTAGGGAATGGGTCCTGGGGGCAGAGCCTCTGTGAATGAGATCAGGGCCCTTAGAAAAGAGGCAGAGACAGACCTCGCCGGACACTGAATCTGCCCGTGCCCCGATCCTGAAATTCCCGGCCTTCAGAACTGCGAGGAATGACTTTCTGTAGCGAGGAAGCTACTCAGTCTATGGTAAGTGTTGCATATTTTGAATTTTGTACAGTAACATACAGGAAGTGGGTTACTATCTTTTTTTTTTCCTCACTCTGTTGTTCAGGCTGGTGTGCAGTGGCACAATCTCGGCTCACTGCAACCTCCACGCCCCGAGTTCAAGCGATTCTCCTGCCTCAGCCTCCCGAGTAGCTGGGACTACAGGCCTGCACCACCACGTCCAGCTAATTTTTGTATTTTTTTAGTAGAGGCAGGGTTTTACCATGTTGGTCAGGATGGTCTCGATCTCTTGACCTGGTGATCCGCCAGCCTTGGCTTCCCAAAGTGCTGGGATTATAGGCGTGAGCCAACAGACCCAGCCCCTACCATCTTTTTAAGACGGTATCCCTCTTCTGGAGCTTACAGTTGCAAGTGAATGCACTCATCTGGAAAGTGTCTGCAGGTAAATCCTTAGGAAGCAGTTCAGTTCTTGAGCATGAAGCCAGGTATGGCTCTGTGTAGCTCACACTGCCCTTGGCAGCCGGCGGCCCCTTCACCTGCTCAACTCTGGCCACGCCCTGCATGGAAAGCAAATAGATGCTCACCATCTGGAGACTGAGAGTTCCAAGTAAGCTGGCTGGGGTGAGGTAGAGAAAACATTTCCCTTGGGAATACAGCAAAGTGATTTCATGCGTTTTTCTGACCTTTCCTATTTCCATGTTAGAATTTGTTCATCTGATAACTAGCATTATGAGGCTGAAGAAATGACATGGAAATTGAGTTCACTGTAAGAGAGGATATTTTGGCCAGGCGAGGTGGCTCATACCTGTAATTCCAGCACTTTGGGAGGCTGAGGCAGGCAGATCACTTGAGGTCAGGAGTTCAAGACCAGCCTGGCCAACATGGTGTAACCCTGTCTCCACTAAAAATACAAAAAAATTGGCCGGGCATGGTGGCCCGTGCCTGTAATCTCAGCTACTCGGGAGGCTGAGGCAGGAGAATCGCTTGAACCCGGGAGGTGGAGGTTGCAGTGAGCCGAGATTGTGCCACTGACCTCCAGGCTGGGCGACAGAGCAAGACTTGGTCTCAAGAAAAAAAAAAGAGGATATTTTCCTCTGCACAGATTGCAAAAGACGGCTCAAAAACCCGGTAGTAACCTGATCTCTTTTCTTTCCCTTAGAATGCAAAATACTCTTTGGAAAGGTGAGTTTTTGTTTTGCACACAATTGGGTCGGAATCAGAGCGCAATGAGATGTTAATTGGAATAAGGAGATTGCATTTGCTAGTAGGCTGTAATGGGATCCATCCACGAGGCCAAGGGGCCTGCGGTCTGTGCAGATACTGAGGCTGTCCTCTCTCTTCAGGAGCAACTCACTGCTGCTTGAGAATCTAGAGCCTGCTCATATCACAGAACTGAGTTTATGCCACGTAAGAGGACTGAGCACCATGTTCAGAGTTTTCCAGAGTAAGTAACAGGGCACTGTTCTGTATTTGAGAATCAGGTGACCATCCTGCCATAAATAAAAACAAATTCCAGTAGTTTAAAATTTTTAGGCCAGCACAGTGGCTCACAGCTGTAATCCCAGCACTTTGGGAGGCCAAGGCAGGCAGTCCGCTTGAGACCATGAGTTCCAGACCAGCCTGACCAACATGGTGAAATCCCATCACAACAAAAAATATGAAAATCGGCCAGTTGTTGTGGTGCATGCCTGTAGTCCCAGCTACTCAGGAGGCTGAGATGGGAGAACTGCTTGACCCCAGGAGACGGAGGTGGCAGTGAGCTGAGATCACACCACTGCACTCCAGCCTGGGCGACAGAGCGAGATTTGGTCTAAAAATAAGTAAGTGAATAAATAATTTTAAAAGACTGGAGAGCTTAATATGGTATACATATTGCATAAGGAACAAGAAAATAACTGTATGATCTTACATTGAAAGTTCTTCCCATGCAAATTTTTTTTTTTTTTTTGAAATGGACTTTTACTCTTGTTGCCCAGGCTGGAGTGCAGTGGCACCGTCTCGGCTCACTGCAACCTCCTTCTCCCAGGTTCAGGCGAGTCTGCTGCCTCAGCCTGCCAAGTAGCTGGGATTACAGACATGCGCCACCACACCCAGCTAATATTTTGCATTTTTAGTGTAGGTGAGTTTTATCATGTTGGTCAGGCTGGTGTTGAACTCCTGACCTCAGGTGATCCGCCCACCTTGGCCTCCCAAAGTGCTGGGATTATAGGCATGAGCCTCGGCTCCCAGCTGCAAATTCTTTACCAGTTTCCTGGCCAGGAAATGTGATTGCAGGCAGATTCCACTGCTTGAAAATATAAAACTCCTAGGGGGGGAAATTCGGCATGTATAACAAAGGGTTTGTATCTCCTGTCCTTCGAGCTTTGCCTTTTCCAGGCGTCCTATCCACAGAATTGTACAGCGTGTGGCTCTTTGAGGCTCATAGCCTATTGCAGTTGAGATATAGAACATCCACGCTGCTGGCCGGGCGCGGTGGCTCCTTGGGAGGCCGAGGCAGGCGGATCACAAGGCCAAGAGATCGAGACCATCCTGGCTAACATGATGAAACCCCGTCTATACTAAAAATACAAAAAAATTAGCCGGGCGTAGCGACGCGCGCCTGTAGTCCCAGCTACTCGGGAGGCTGAGGCGGAAGAATCGCTTGAACCCAGGAGGCAGAGGTTGCAGTGAGCTGAGATTGCGCCACTGCACTCCAGCCTGGCGACAGAGCAAGACTCTATCTCAAAAAAAAAAAAAAAAAAAAAAAATCCACACTGCTGCATGTATCAGTAGCTTGCTCCTTTTTATTGTTGGTAAAATTCCATTATATAAATACACCATAATTTATTTATCCTTTTGCAATTTTATGGACATGGGTTGTTTCCAGCTCTGTGCTGCAAATATTAGCATGCAGATTTTTGTGTGGGCACGGCTTCATAGTTGTTGATTGACTGTCTAAGGGTGGGATTGTCAAACTTGTTTTCCAAACTGCCTGTGGCATTTTGCCTTCCCACCAATAACGTGCGAAAGATTCAGTTACTCTATATTCTCACCAGCATTTGGTACTTAGTTTGTTTTACTGCATCCACCCAATAAGTGCGTAGTGGTATCTCATTTTAATTTGCATTTCCAGAATGACTAATGATGTTGAGCATATGTTCATGCATTTATTTTCCCTCTATTTCTACTTTGGTGAAATACATGTGCAAACCCCTTCTTTAAATTGAGTTGTATGTTTCTTATTGAGTTTTATAATTTCTTTATATATTGTTTGGCAGTCATTTATCATGTATGTTTTGCAAGTGTTTCCTCGTAGTCTAGTTTATATTCTTATTTTCCTAATAGTGTTTTTTGAAGTGTAGGGGTTTTGCATTTTGATGAATTTCAATTTATCAATTTTTTTCTTTTATGATTTATGCTTTTTGTGTCCTATTTAAGAAATTTTGCCAAAACCAATAAAGATTTCCTTCTAAAAGTTTTATGATTTTAGGTTTTACAGGGTGGCCTATGAACCATTGAGGGTTAATATCCATATACAGTTCACAGAAGGCTGCAAACCCTCTTCTCCCCCAACTTCTTATTTATTTATTTCTTTTTAGAGACGAGATTTCATCATGTTGTCCAGGATGGTCTCCATCTCTTGACCTCATGATCCGCCCTCCTCGGCCTCCCAAAGTGCTGGGATTACAGGTGTGCGCCACCGCGCCCGGCCCTTGTTTTTATTTTTTGACACATATATATCCAGTCCATTAAATTTACTCGGCACCTTTGTCGAAAATCACCTGGCATATGTGGCCGGGTCTGTTTGTGCTTCTGATAGGTCTATTGATCATTGACTCTGTCTGTTTGCCAATAGCACATTGGCTTGACTGATAACTCTGTAGGAAGCCTTGAAAGCAGGTACTGTGCATTCTCCAAATTTATTCTTTTTCAAAATAGTTTTGACTACTGTAGGTTGTTTGCTTTTCCACATAAATTTTGAAATCAGCTTGTTGGCTTCTTCAGAACGGACCGCTGTGATTTTTATCAATACAGCATTGAATCCGTAGATCAACTCGGGAGCACTGACATCTTGACAATATTTAGTGCTTTCAGTCCGGGAATACAGAATATCTCCATTTATTTAGGTCTTCAGTTTCTCTCATCAGTGTTTCGTCACCTTCAGCATACAAATGTTATATAGATTTTGAGATGTATCTCTAAGTATTTTATGTTTTTTAGTGCCACTGTAAATGGTATTTTAAAATATCAGTTTCTAATTGACATTTCATTCATTTCTAGTTCATTACAAGTATATAGAAATGGATTTTTTTTTGTTACTGACATTTGTATCCTATAACTATGCAAAACTCACTCATTAAACAGTGGATTTTTTTTTTTTTTTTCAAGACAGAGGAGTCTCGCTCTGTTGTCCAGGCTCGAGTGCAATGGCATAATCTCAGCTCACTGCAACCTCCACCTCCTGGGTTCAAGCGATTCTCATGCCTCACCCTGCCAGGTAGCTGGGAGGGTGCCACCACGCCCGGCTAACCTTTGTATTTTTAGTAGAAATGAGGTTTCACCATGCTGGCCAGGCTGGTCTTGAACTCCTGATCTCAAGTGATCCACCTCAGCTTCCCAAAGTGCTGGGATTACAGGTGTGAGACACCGTGCCCAGCCATAGACAGTGGATTTCTAAAAATACATTATTCGGGATTTTCTACACAGTCATGCAGTATGTATATGAGTATAGATAGCTTTATTTCTTCCTTTCCAATCTATAAGCCTTTTCTGTATTTTTCTTGCCTTATTGTACTGGCTCAGACCTGCAATGTGTTGAATAGAAGCGGTGAAAGTGGACGCTTGCTTATTCTTGAACTTAGGAAGAAAGAAAACATTAAGTCTTTCACTCTAAATTCTGATATAGCTATAGGTTTTTTATGGCTGCCTTTCATCGAATTGAAGATGTTTCCCTTATTTCTGGTTTACTAAGAATTTTTATCATTAATGAATGTTGAATTTTTCAAGTTCTTTTTCTCTTGAGATATTCCTGTTTTTTCTTCCTCAACCATTTTTTTTTTTTTAATGAGTCTCTATGTCTGCCAGACTGGAGTGTAGTGGCATGATCTCGGCTCACTGCAACCTCCACCTCCTGGATTCAAAAGATGCTCCTGCCTCAGCCTCCCGAGTAGCTGGGATTACAGGCATCTGCCATCACGCCTGGCTAATTTTTGTAATTTAGTAGAAATGGGGTTTCGCCATGTTGGCCAGGCTGGTCTTGAACTCGTGGCCTCAAGTGATCTCTCTGCCTTGGCTTCCCAAAATGCTGGGATTACAGGCTTGAGCTGCCGCACCTAGCCTTCTTCATCTGTTAGTATGGTGAATTACATTAATTTTTCTTTGTGTGTTCAACCAGCCTTGCATTCCCTAATGAAGTTGTATTCATTTTATGTGTCATTGTACCCAGCGTGCTAACATGTTGCTATGATTTTTTACATTTATGTTCATAATACTGGTCTGTAGCTTTCTTTCCTTGTAAACACCTACCAGCATGTTTAAGTTCATTCATTTTGATTGTGATCTCTGAATAATCTATGTGGTTCTTTGACAAATCTGTTTAGTCTTGCTTTTGAGCTTCTGTATTCTATAGATAAATTTAAGATTTTATTTTTCTCCAAACATAGTAAGCAAAGCTCTATGCCTGAGTATTCACTTTGGATGCTGAATATTCATGCACTTTAGATAGTGAACAGTAAAGTGCCTTACAGATTTATTTCTGCTAGTCTTGCTCAAGAGTGGTTTTCTTATTTTGTGAGTATGTGCTTAATTATTTTTCATAGTAAGCTTTCTTTTTTCCTCAAATACTTTAAAAATTCTTTGAGTCCAGGAATGCAGCTGTGGGTTTTTTTTTTTTTTTTTTTTTTTCAGATGGAGTCTTGCTCTGTTGGCCAGGCTAGAGTGCAGTGACGTAGTCTCAGCTCACTGCAACCTCCAGCTCCTGGATTCAAGAGATTTTCCTGCCTGAACCTCCTGAGTAGCTGGGACTACAGGTGTGCAGCACCATGCCGAACTAATTTTTTGCATTTTTAGTAGATATGGAGTTTCAGGCCAGGTGTGGTGGCTCACCTGTAATTCCAGCACTTTGGGATGCCGAGGCGGGTGGATTATCTGAGGTCAGGAGTTCGAGACCAGTATGACCAACGTGGTGAAACCCCGTCTCAAAAAAAGAAAAAAAGGAAAGAGATGGAGTTTCACTGTGTTAGCCAGGATAGTGTTTATCTCCTGACCTGTGATCCACCCGCCTCGGCCTTCCAAAGTGCTAGGATTACAGGCGTGAGCCACCATGCCCGGCCTTTTTTTTTTTTTTTAAGGCAGACTCTTGCCCTTGTTACTCAGGCTGGAGTGCAGCGGCGTCATCTTAGCTCACTGCAACCTCTGCCTCTGGGTTCAAGGCATTCTCCTGCCTCAGCCTCCCAAGTAGCTAGGATTACAGGCTCCTGCCACCACATCCAGCTAATTTTTGTATTTTTAGTAGAGATGGGGTTTCTCCATGTTGTCCAGGCTGGTCGTGAACTCCTGACCTCAGGTGATCTGTCCACCTTGGCCTCCCAAAGTGCTGGGATTACAGGTGTGAGTCACTGTGCCTGACCGCAGCTGTGCATTTTTCCAGAGATAATTTGCATTTGTTTCTGCCAGTCTACTGGAAATACTGAATGTCAGACAATTTGTTTAAAATTCAAGACATGTATAGCTTTTGAGACCACCCTAATAATGTGAATTGGACTGCCAATTCAGAGATTTAAGTTAATTTAATTTATTGCAGTTAAATAATAGAAATTAAGCTGAATTCTATGTTATAGAAAGTAGGAAATAAAGGCTTTCCTGGTTTATGACTTAGACAACTAAAGCAGTAAGGGAGCTGTTAACTGAGAAGTAGAGACTGCAGCGGCCTGCGCTCAAGTTCCTTATGAATGCATTATGTTTTAAATTCCTGTGTTTTGGCTGGGGGCAGTGGCTCATGCCTGTAATCCTAGCACTCTGGGAGGCTGAGGCAGAGATCACGAGGTCAGAAGATCGAGACCATCCTCCGGGCCGACATGATGAAACCCCGTCTCTACTACAAATACAAAAAGTTAGCCGGCCATGGTGGTGTGTGCCTGTAATCCCAGCTACTCAGGAGGCTGAGGCAGGACTTGGGAGGAGGAGGTGGCAGTGAGCCGAGATCGCACCACTGCACTCCAGCCTGGCGACAGAGCGAGACACCGTCTCAAAAAAGAAAGAAAGAAATTCCTGTGTTCTGTCCAACTGGTATTTGACTGTTTATGAACACAGAGAACAGAGGGGGTGTTTAAAACGGAAGCTGTGTGCGGTTCCCAGGGGGCAGGGGACGGGAATATACTGCTTGAAAGAAGAAGTCCCAGGAGCCGAGAGATCACAGTAGTTAGAGGTTGGGCAGAAAGAGGTGAGAGGAGCAGAGACAGGAAGGCTATTCTCGCAGGCACGAGGAATTCACTGAGCCTGCTTGCTCTCAGCGTGGGTTTCTGGAGGAACCCCACAGGTTTTCTAGCCTCCGCTGGTAAATTCTCCTTTGATGTACTGCACTTCCAGGGCCCGCTTCAGCGACGTCAAGGCACCCGTTCACACTCTGGGCCTATTCCAGATGTGTAGAGCACTGGGAGGCCGAGACTCAGCAGCTGCTGGCCCACTCCAATACCTCCGGCTGCTCCAGGCTGGGAGGAGATCTGTAAAGACTAGGGTTGGGTCCCGAGGGACACCTGGGTGGAACTTGGCACCAGGACAGTTTGACAGTGTTTCTTTTTTGTTTTCATTTTAATATTTATTTATTTTTCTTTTTTTTTCTTTCGAGATAGAGGCTCACTCTGTCGCCCAGGCTGGAGTGCGATGGTGTGATCTCAGCTCATTGCAACCTCCGCCTCCCAAGTTCAAGGGATTCTTCTGCCTGAGCCTCTGGAGTAGCTGGAATTATAGCCACCCGCCACCACACCCAGCTACTGTGTCTGTATTTTTAGTAGAGACGGGGTTTCACCATGTTGGTCAGGCTGGTCCCGAATCCCTGACCTCATGTTCTGCCCACCTCGGCCTCCCAAAGTGCTGGGATTACAGGTGCGAGCCACCGCGCCCGGCCACTTTGACAGTGTTTCTAAACCTTCCTTAGCCCATTCGTCTTTGTTTTATTCTTCCTGCTCAGGTAGACTGTGTCCCTTTCCATGTCTTAGGGACTTTTTTCCTCTGTGAGGTCCACATTGAAGTAAGGGTTAGAGGTTCCTTTTCCTGGACCCTCCCAAATTGCTTCTCCCGTATCTGGGCACGGGACCCGTGCCCACTCGGTGAGAAGCCCACGTGTTACAAATCATGTCTTTGGCATTGGCATCGGTGAACTCCCGGGTTAATGAGGGTTTTCTCTCCTGGTAGGACATTTAACTTTGGATCCTGAAACAGCTCATCCCTGCCTGGCCCTGTCTGAGGACCTCAGAACTGTGAGATTGAGAAATTCCCAGCAGGATACACCTGGCAGCCCAGAAAGGTTGAACTTCAGTGCCATGGTGCTGGGCGCGGAACACTTCACCTCGGGGAGGCACTATTGGGAGGTGCACGTGGAAAAGGCCACCAGCTGGCAAGTGGGCATATCCTTCACCTCTGCAGACAGGAGGGGCAGCTCGCCCAGAGCCTCCAGAGAGAAAGTCTTACTCACGGGGTCGGTGATGGCGATGGAGCCTACGCTCTGGGTCTTTCCCCCTTTGAAAAGGGTCTTTCTGGAAAAGCAGTTGCATACAGTTGGCGTTTTCCTTGACTACGAATATGGGCAGATATCGTTCTACAATGTGACAGAGAGTTTCCTCATTTATAATTTCTCCCACCTCGCCTTCCAAGGAGTTCTCAGGCCTGTGTTTTCCCTTTGTATCCCAAATGGAGACACAAGTTCAGATTCCCTCACCGTCTCCCCCCGGGACGGTCCTTCCTGCGATGCTGCCGTTAGCCCTTAATCTGGTACGTGCAGAATCTGAGACCGCAAGAAACCAGAAAGTTTGAGAACAAGAATTTGAAAGAATGTTTGTAAACTAACCCAATAAAAAGTGTTCTAGGAGTTGGAGCCTGATTCGATATCCCAGAGCCTCTGAGTTTGTGTGACTGTCAGCACCTGTGTGGTAGAGGAGGTTGCACCTGACCTGAATCATGAATGATTATAATGGGGAGACCCTACGCTAAGTAGAACAAATGCATGTGCATCGGGGGGTTGGGGAATTAGAGAGGAAGTATAGTCTGGGGTCCGTAGAACTGGGTTAGGAACTCAATGTAATTCTGAAACATTTGCAGAATCAAGTATAGTCAGGAATGAAAGCAGGACTTGAGAAGTGAGTGTGTCACCGTGCAGAACAGATGTCCCATTACTGACTGAGTGTCAGGACTCTCTAAGATTTTCTTATTCCAAATAGAGAAGAATAACTTAATTTATCTGGCTATTTTATGTGGATAGGAAGGAGAAATTGTTTTCTTTTCTGTTTATGAGACAGAGTTTCATTCTTGTCGCCCAGGCTGGAGTGCAGTGGCACGACCTTGGCTCACCGCAACCTCTGCCTCCTGGGTTCAAGCGATTCTCCTGCCTCAGCCCCTTGAGTATCTGGGATTAAAAGCGTATGCCATTGCACCCAGCTAAGTTGTATTTTTAGTAGAGAGGGGGTTTCTCCATGTTGGCCAGGCTGGTCTTGAACTCCTGACCTCAGGTGATCCGCCCGCCTCCGCCTCCCAAAGTGCTGGGATTACAGGTGTGAGCCACCGCACCCAGTTCTGATTTGCTTTTTCTAAAGTTACGTAGCTGTTACATATCTGGTAACAAGGAGAAGAAATTAAATCCAGACTGTCATTGGATCAAAAAGCAAGCTCTGTCTTGACTTCTGTCGCACAGGCATCTGTGGTAATGAGCATGGCTCGGTGGAACAGTGGTCCAGTTTTACTCCAATTTTCTAAAAAGGCAGGTCAGTTTCCACAGAATATTGAAGCAGCGTATCATTTACTCTTCCCTCTGTAGGTAGGCTCGTGGAAGCCAGGTTCTTCAGGACTGGCAGAGTAGGCAGGAACAAAAGGGAAGAGGAGAAAATTGCCTCTGTTGACTCATGGGAGTCGAGGAAGATGTGGGATCTTATTCATCTGTCTTTTGGGGAAAGAATTTTGGCCGTTTCGAATTCTCAAAATGTGCTTTTAAAATATGTGAATAAGTGTATTTTGGTAAAGATGGACACTGTGAAAAGTCACAGTGCGTCTTTATGTGAATCACAGGAGGAATTGGGAGAAAGTGGCTCTGATTTGAAAAGTGAGGGTCAGGTTAGATAAGTGAGCTGGAAATGAGGTAATTATTTGCAACATTGAGATTAAGAATTCAGAGCAATGGCTCTCAAACCCATACCTAATTTTTTTTTAAGAAAAAGATAATGATAACTCATAGGGAAATGTGAGATGATTTAGCAATAAGTGTATGATTGATACGCAAAATCCATGTCTCCATCTCTAGCTACTGCAAATTATAAACTAAAATAAATACTTTGGGTCAAACGTTGCTATACAACCTACAACACAAAAATACAATTGTTTAGAATAAGATAGACCATGTGGTAAGCTAAGCTAATGGTTCTCAGACTTGCCCCAGCTCCCAGGGAACATTTGGCAATGTCTGGAGTGGTTTTTTAGTTGTCATGCCAAAAGAGCAGTGCCACCGGAATCCAGCGAGCAGCGGCCAGTGAGGCTACAATGTATGCTACGATGGTCCAGCGAGCAGCGCCGGTGAGGCTACGATGTATCCTACGATGGTCCAGTGAGCAGCGCCGGTGAGGCTACAATGTATCCTACGATGGTCCAGTGAGCAGCGCCGGTGAGGCTACAATGTATCCTACGATGGTCCAGTGAGCAGCGGCCGGTGAGGCTACGATGTATCCTACGATGGATACTGCAGCCTGACACACAAAGAATTGTTTGGCTCAAAGCATAGCAGCACTAAGGCTGAGAAATCCTGACCTACACCTATCATAATAGTAAAAAACAAGGGCAGCAAACTTGGAAAACTCAAACCTGAGAATGTTGTTAAACCATTATCTGCATTTTTCCTCCAAACTACAGGAATTCCTAATGTACCCATCTAGTGAGGGCTTCACAAGTTATTTTTATTTATTTATTTTTTTGAGATGGAGTTTCACTCTGTCATCCAGGCTGAAGTGCAGTGGCACGATCTTGGCTCACTGCAACCTCTGCTTCCCAGATTCAAGTGATTCTCCTATTTCAGCCTCCCAAGTAGCTGGGATTATAAGCGCCTGCCACCACACCCAGCGGATTTTGTATTTTTAGTAAAGACAGGATTTCACCATGTTGGCCAAACTGGTCTCGAACTCCTGACTTCAAATGATGTGCCTGCCTCGGCCTCCCAAAGTGCTGGGATTGCAGGCGTGAGCCACCGTGCCTGGCCTTTTACTGTACCTTTTCTATGTTTAGGTACACAGAACCATTGTGTTACAGTGTGCGGTACAGGAACCTACTGTACTGGTTTGTAGCCTAGGAGAGCAGCCGACCCCACGCAGCCTAGGGGTGCAGCGGGCTGTGCCTCTCAGGTGTGTGCAAGTACACTCTGATGTTTGTGCAAGGACGTCGCCTAAGGATGCATTTCTCAGGAGCTGGGGGGACACACACACGACTGTTTCTAACCCATGAATCCAATTGGTAAAAACTGGTTCATGAGAGGTGAAAGAAGTCTATATATTACAATGGCTTGGGCCCTCCAAAAGAGCCCAGCCCATAAACATGCAGGATATATGTGGAAGTAAAATTTCTTTTCTTTTTCTTTATTTTATTTTATTTTTTTGAGGCAGAGTCTTGCTGTGTTGCCCAGGCTGGAGTGCAGTGGTGAGATTTCGACTCACTGCAACCTCCACCTCCCAGGTTCAAGCGATTCTCCTGCCTCAGCCTCCCGAGTGAGTAGCTGAGATTATAGGTGCATGCCACCATGTCTGGGTAACTTTTTGTATTTTTAGGATCGACAGATTTCACTGTGTTAGCTGGGATGGTCTTGATCTCCTGGCCTTGTGATCTGCCCTCCTTGGCCTCCTAAAGTGCTGGAATTACAGGCGTGAGCCACTACGCCCAGCCTGTGGTAGTAAAATGTAATGAGGGAGGAAATGATTAAGAAAAAAAGAAGTCCAAAAAATGTGTGGAAGGGTCTGGTAGAAAAGATCGTCTCACAGGCTTTCATTTCATAGGCCTGTGGGGTTTTAACCAGTTTTGTATCTAACATAACAAAAATGTTGAGAGACATTGCTCCACTCCTAATTGTTTCTTTAAGCTTTGTAGTTGTGTTGAAGAATATTCAGGAGACTGGAGAGACCAATGGGAGAAACAGGAGGATTTTATGAAGGTGGCCATCGGCTCAGCGGACTCACGTCCCAAGGCTGGGTGGCAGACAAAGACGGGGCTTGACTTTGTATACATCCAGGGTGACACAGCGGCTAACAGGTTCACAGAAGCTAGAACCAAGAACAGTTCGTTAATTTGTAAAATGTCCTGTGACGTACGTTACGTTTGAAAATAGCAGTCTGAGAAACACATTGCACATTCTTTGAGTGTTATCTTGCCCTGTGACCTTGCTGCTGGTCTGCAAGAAAAACAGAAGTCTTGGGATGCCTGGGAACTTGCTGAGAATGTGGGGAGAACAGATAAGGTAGGTTTTACAGGGAGTGAGTTAATTTCAAGCAGAGCTGGGGGTTAGGTTTTATACTGAACACACACAGTAAATTTTATTATGCAGCAATTACAGACTACTATTATTTAATTTCCCTCTTCAATGTGACTAACTTTTCTTACATAATGCCTCCAAATTGTATCTTTTCTGCTAGATCCAGTGGTCATCCTGTGTTCCCAGAAATGTTCCTTCCCAACATACTCACAGAGCTGTCTGCTTTCTGCTGTCTTCACGGCCATAGACACTTAAGGCCAATCTTTATCCTCACTTGCCTGGGTTCTCCATTTCCTGACACATGTGAGTTTCACACAGCCACGGAGTGAGCTTTTTGAATTATGGCTGGGTGCTGTGCCAGCACTTTGGGAGGTTGAGGCAGGTGGATCACTTGAGGTCAGGAGTTTAACATCCGCCTGGCCAACATGGTGAAACCCTGTCTCTATATTATATATATGTGTGTGTGTGTGTATATATATATGTGTGTGTGTATAGATATGTGTGTGTGTGTATATATATATGTGTGTGTGTATAGATATGTGTGTGTGTGTATATATATATGTGTGTGTGTGTGTGTATATATATGTGTATTTATATGTGTGTATATATATATCCAGGCGTGGTGGTGTGCACCTGTAGTCCCAGCTACTTGGGAGGCTGAGACAGGATAACTGCTTGAACCCAGGAGGCAGAGGTTACAGTGCGCCAGGATCATGCCACTGCATTCCAGCCTAGGGGACAGAGTGAGACTCCAACTCAAAACTAAATACGTTAATTAAATACATTAATTAAAATGAAAACGAATTATGAATTAGGTATTGTCATCATGCTGACAAAACCCTTTAATGGCTTTTTACTGCTGTTAGAATAAAGGCGAAACCCCTTTCTCAGGCTCTGCATCGCCTGCCTGACCCGGCCCCCTTGCCTGTCTCCCCAGCCTCATGTCACATCACATCAAATTTCTCCCACCTCTGCAGCTTGGGTATGTAAGAGCTATAACCCTAAGCTCAGAAGCCAAAAGCGGGGCCAGCGTGTCCTTGCAGTGCCACTCTGGGACGTGGTTTAACAAACACACAGTGAGAAGTTAAACTTCCTAGGGGAATGCACCGGTGTTCCACAGTGTCATCACTTGAAAAGAGCCCAGCCTCTATGAAGTTGCGGGTTAACTTGTAATTATCTGGCAGGAAAATAATCTCAAAGCTTTTTGTTTCATAGCCCTGCGGGCTATTAACCAGTTTTGTATTGAACCTGAGCAAACCGACTTTCTGATGATCTACATAAATCTCTCCTTCTCATGTTTTCTGATGCTGACTTTATCTGACTAGTTCCTTAACTAATTACTGAGTTGAATAAAATCTCTGACAAAGGTCCCTCAGTCTGTTTGTGTTGGGCTCGCATTAGTAAGTTCGTATTTGCATGCTACTTTAACACAGCCTGCTGACCTGAGTGGACGGACACCCAGCGCGGCCTTCACCCGGGCCCCTAACTTTCCACCTCCACTTGCTACTGTAGTCATCGCTCTCCCCACTTCCGTGCTTCATTTTATTTTTTGCTAATTCCTGTGCATTTTTTCAGATCTTAGTTTAAGTGTTATTCCTCAAGGAAGCTTTTCCCTTCTTTTCCCTTAATAAGAAAGAGCTGATCCTGGGATCATCATTGCAATAGTGATAAGTTTTTATCACCCAAAGCGAAATTGGAGTTTGGATTTATGTGGGTAACTATTTGATTGTCTTCCTCACTAGACTCTAAATTCCACAAGAATGTGTGTTTTTGTTGCTCTTTTTATCTCCAAGTATTATATGTCTCTGGCACGTAAATACTCAATAAATACATATTATAAAAGGAAAAATGGGCTGGACATGTCGGCTCACACCTGTAATCCCAGCACTTTGGGAGGCCGAGGTCAGTGAATCTCCTGGGTCAGGAGTTTAAGACCAGCCTGGCCAACAAGGGTCTCTACTAAAAATACAAAATTAGCTGGGTGTGGTGGTGTGCGCCTATAATCCCAGCTACTTGGGAGGCTTAGGCAGGAGAATCACTTGAACCGGGGAGGTGGAGGTTGCAGTGAGCCGAGATCACGCCACTGCACCCCAATGTGGGCTACAGAGCAAGACTGCGTCTCAAAAAAAAAAAAAAAAAAAAGAGAGAAGTTGCCAGGTGTGGTGACTCATGCCTGTAATTCCAGCATTTGGGAGGCCAAGGCAGGAGGATCACCTAAGTCCAGGAGTTTGAGACCAGCCTGGACAACATGGCAAGATCTTGTCTCTATAAAAAATACAAAAATTAGCGGGGCATGGTGGCACATACCTGTAGTCCCAGGTACTATGGAGGCTGAGGTGGGAGGATCACTTGATCCTGGGAGGTCGAGGTTGCAGTGAGCCAAGATCATGCCACTGTACTCCAGCTTCGGTGACAGAGCAAAACCCTGTCTCAAAAAAAAAAAAAAAAAAGCTGTAAGTCTCAGATATTTGAGGTAAGTAGACCTAGGAAGCCTTTGGCTAGAGGAGCCTCCAGTGGTATGGAATGCCTGGGATTATCTCACTACACTGAGAAGATGTCTCATATTCGTATATGGTACATGTACAATGGGCAATAAAATAGAATAGTTTTGTTCTGTAGTTATAACTTGGAAAAAGTGGTCTATACATGTGCAGGGGATGTCAAGCTGTGAGTTTATTTATAGCCAAATTACTAATAGATTTCTGGGTTACGAGGCTCAGGAAGTCTCACAGCTCGCGGGAATCTAGATCAGCTCTTTCTGTTTTCAATGGAAAGGCAGGGCAGTCAGCTTGAAATAGTCCATGTCGGGCTGAAGGAAGGAGAGGTAAGTGACCTCACTGCAGTTAATTTTTTAATCTTGTACAAGCAAGAAAAGGAATTACAGGAGAGAGAGGAGATAAAGAATTCACAGAATAAGGAAGGAATTTGAAGCTTTGATTTTTTGGATTTTCTGATTGGAATGTGATAAATACTATCAGTGATACGTGGAAGTTAAAAACACGTAGATGGGGAATGGCAAGCACTGTAGTTACGCCTTGACAAACTGGAACATATATGAGAATGGGACTTTTGCCCTGGAAAGAATCAAGTGTGAGACTGGAAATTCAACCTCACACGAGAAGAAGGAATCCTGTGTAACAGTAGATGGGTGTGGTAGATGATAAACAGGAAGGATGTGAATTTAGATATCACTTTTCCTTTCAAAATAGCAATTTAAGTCGGTTGTACATTTGCTGGCTGCCAGGTAAGGTTCAGAATACTTTCTGTCCCCTCATCTACCCTAAGTGGTAAATGCTTTTCTTTTTCTCTGAGTCAGAAACAGAGCCAACATGTTCCAGATCTCCAGAGAGCACCATTCAGACGCTTGAAGCTGGGCTGTCTGTTCTTTCCACACACACAAACTGTATCTCCCTAAAAGTGTTCACAGACAGGTAACAGGCTCGCTGGAGGGGACAGTTGGGGAAGTCGAGGCCGGGCAAAGATGTGGACGTGAGGTTCACATTTCTCAAAGGAAGCCATTGATGGAAATGTAAACTGTTTTCAAGAAGTGTATTTATGTAAAATAAAATTTTTGATATTTCTTTGTGGAAGTTCATATCTTTTAGCATTCTGTAACTAAACATTAAAGTCCACCCTTTACTTAAAAAAGAAAATGGATTAAAACTGTATGTGAAAAAGATTTTTCCCCTGTTTTAATGAGCCTGTGTTTATCCTCTGAACACTCTAGTCAGCTGGATGAGCTGCTCTTTCCGATAGGAGAACTATGTGGCCATTCCAGAGATACAGGAGTACTTTCTATTTGAAAAAGAGGGTGGAAGTGAGGGAGGTAAAGGTTCCTGTTGCAATCTTCACTCTTATCACTGTTCTTTGGCCTGTGGAATTTCTGAAGCTAAAAGCTACTCTCCTGCATCTGATGTTAACATTCAGAGCTTCAGATAGTTACTCCTGCATCTGATGTTAACGTTCAGAACTACTATAGGTCAGGAACTGGCCATGTAAATTTCCTCTGCGAATGTGATGCCTGTGTCATCATTGTGGAGTTAGATTCCTTGTGTGGACGGAAAAGGAGAAATAGAATTAGTTTCCTAGGTCTCCAGGGATGTAGGGAACATGCTTCACCCCTTTAGACTAAAAATCTCTTTGCAAATATTTATTAAAAAAAGGATGTGTCAGCCAGGCGCATTGGCTCACGCCTGCAGTCCCAGCACTTTGGGAGGCTGAGGCGGGCAGATTACCTGAGGTTGGGAGTTTGAGACCAGCCTGACCAAATGGAAAAACCCCATCTCTACTAAAAATACAAAATTAGCCAGACGTGGTGGCACGTGCCTGTAGTCCCAGCTACTCAGGAGGCTGAGGCAGGAGAATCGCTTGAACCCGGGAGACAGAGGTTGCAGTGAGCCGAGATCGTGTCATTGCACTCCAGCCTGGGCAAGAAGAGCGAAACTCCGTCTCAAAAAAAAGACGTGTGAATATTCATCAAGAACATCCTCCCCACCCTGCACGTGTTTATATTGATTTCTTGGGGGTAATTTAATTTGCTTTATGGGTAGAATTGAATTAATGTGGAGTTGTAGTCAATGATGAACTGCTTGATAAAAATGAAAACCTACTTCCTCAGTTTAGTTCTCTTCATCCTTCGAATTACTACATTAGCTTCCCTTCTTGCCAGCAACTATAAACACAGCCAGGCTTTAATAAAGGGCCTCTTGGCCGGCGCGGTGGCTCACACCTGTAATCCCAGCACTTTGGGAGGCTGAGGTGGGTGGATCACGAGGTCAGGAGTTCGAGACCAGCCTGGCCAACACGGTGAAAACCCGTCTCTACTAAAAATACAAAATTAGCCTGGCGTGGTGGCGCGCGCCTCTAGTCCCAGCTACTCAGGAGGCTGAGGCAGGAGAATCACTCGAACCCGGGAGGCGGACATTCAGTGAGCTGAGATCGCACCATTGCACTCCAGCCTGAGCAACAGTGAGATTCTGTCTCAAAAAAAGAAAAGAAAAAGAAAATAAAGGGCCTCCTAAGCCCGCATCAGCATCCTTTCTGCCTTACTTCTTTGCCACGTTTCTCCATAGCTTCAGTCAGAGCCAACTAGATGCCCAAATGTACCATCTCGCAGGCGCCTTTGCGTTCTAGAAGCTTCAGGGCTCATTCTGACAGCACTTAGCTTCGAGTCATCCTCTACTTTGCTGCCATTCTGTGTTCAATCTACCAGCAATGCCTGTCAGCTCATCCGTAGACGTCCCACAGCCAACACTCCATCTTCCCTGTTGGCACCCTGGTCGAAGTTGTGGTTTTCGTCTGGACGGCAGCGCTTGGCTCTAGCTGGCTGCCACCACCCAGGCCTTCCTTGGTCTGTCCTCCACATAGAGAGCCCTTCTGAACATTCTCTGGAATCCGCACTCAATCTCTGACCTCTCACCCTACATTATTTTCTCTGCAGCATTAATCATGACCTGATTTAACATTATGTACTCAAGTTCCCATCTGGAATGGGAACTGCATGGTGGCAAAGGCATTCAAGGAATGGTGAGCAAAAAAACCAGCCAGTGTTCTTGAAACAGTCGCTGTATGTCAGGATTTGTCTTACATGAAACAAAATAACCACGATCTCTGGCACTGACCAACAGATGAGGCAGCTTGATTTTGAAGTTTTGCAGTACAATCTTATCTAAAAAGCGCTCTGTAGATTAGCTTTTGTTTGTGCTTTTTTGTTTTGTCAGACTGATGGCTACTTGGTGAAACAGCTTCTCTAGTATGCCTGTAATATTTCATCGTGACCCAGCGACCGTTAAGTTTTGTCGTGGGTGTCTCCTGAGTACATGAAACAAAACAGGCGAAGGAATTAACAAAATGCTGCTGGACGACAGAATTCCCAGGACGGCAGCACCGGCTGAGCCTGATCAGAACAAGGGTGGAAAATTCACACAGGGTACCCGGAAGGAAAAAATAGACAGAACTGATTATTTCATAGCTGTTGGGCTATGTCAAGAAGAGCTTTGTAGCTCCAGAGGACAGTAGAAGGGGTGAATTTGTGTTTGGTGCGCTAGGGAAAAAACTAAACCCACAGAGAGATAACTGTTAACTCCATCAAAAACAAAGTTGTGGACGTTTTAATCAGATGTTGCTCTGGCTCTTTTGGAATGGTGTGGCAGGGGAGTCGTCTGTAGCAAGCAAAAGACACTAAGATAATCCTTCTTTTTTTTTTTTTTTTTTGAGACGGGATTTTGCTCTTGTTACCCAGGCTGGAGGGCAATGGCACCTTCTCGGCTCACTGCAACCCCCGCCTCTTGGGTTCAAGCGATTCTCCTGCCTCAGCCTCCCGAGTAGCTGAGATTACAAACGTGTGCCACCATGCCCAGCTAATTTTGTATTTTTAGTAAAGTGGGGGTTTTGCCACGCTAGCCAGGCTGGTCTCAAACTCCCAACCTCAGGAGATCCTCCTGCCTCAGCCTCCCAATGCAGGGATTATAGGTGTGAGCCACCATGCCATAAAATTCTATCTAAAGACTTTGTGTGTGTGTGCGTGTGTGTGTGTGTGGTTATAGTTGCATGTGTTTACAAAAACACACTAGTGAGTTTTATATATTAAGCTCCCTGTCAATAATTTTTTTTCAAATTTTCACTATAACACGATGTTACAATAAATAGCTTTGCATAATGTAATTCCATATATGTGCAGTTATGTATGTGGAATGACTTTCCTAGAGAAAGAAATACCGGATGCAAAAATATGTGCTTTGCAATTTTGCTAGATGTCATAGTTCTTCACAGAAATACTCACACACACTTTCCCTTCAAGTCTCTTTTCCCCCTTATTCTGGCCCATGGTGTAATAAAATCTTCTTTAATGCATTTATTTTTTTTTACTCTACATACAGAATACATGTGTGTTTATTAGTGTGTGTAAATATATGTGTATACGCACACATATGCATGTTCACACAAGGAGACTTAGGAATAATTAAACACCTCTGAACCCATCACCTAGTTTATACAAGAAAGAATAGAATATTAACTAGTATTTTAGAAACTTTCTGTGAGCTTCTCCCTGATCGCTTCTCTCTCCCTTCCTTCCTGAAATAACTGCTATTTTTAATTTTGTATTTATATATATTTGTAGATATAGGATCTCACTATGTTCCCCAAGCTGGTCTCAAACTCATTGGCTCAAGTGATCCCCATCTCCGCCTCCCTAAGTGCTCGGACTACCGGCGTGAGCCACTGTGCCCAGCTTGTGTTGACATCTTGTGTATACTCGCATTGTCTAGTTTTCGTGGTTTATGGATGGTATTTATAGATTAAGGAAGTTGGTCCTTTGTGATGTCAGTTGCAGATTTCTCTCTGCTGTTTGTTTTGATGTTCCTTCTGTGGTCTTTGCCAAGTGGTCAAATCTTCTGTAGTTTTTGAAGTTTGCATTATGCTTGGACAAATCTTCCCCACTGTGAGATTATTAAAAAGAAAAATTCCTCTTTAATGAACAGTTTCCTTTTCCTCTTTTCAGCTGGTTTTTTCTTTCTTTCTTTCTTTCTTTCTTTCTTTCTTTCTTTTTTTTTTTTTGAGGCAGAGTCTCACTCTGTCACCAGGCTGGAGTGCAGTGGCACAATCTCAGCTCATTGCAACCTCTGCCTCAGGGCTCAAGTGATTCTCCTGCCTCAGACTCTCGAGTAACTGGAATTACAGGCATCCGCCACCCCATCTGGCTAATTTTTATATTTTTAGTAGAGATGGAGTTTCATGGTGTTGGCCAGGCTGGTCTGAAACTCCTGACCTTAAGTGATCTGCCCGCCTTGGCTTCCCAAAGTGCAGGATTACAGGCACGAGCCACCATGCCTGGCCTCAGTTGTTATGTTTACATAGACCCTTTTCTGAATTTCAGATTTGGTAATCGTTCCTTAGAATAGCACTCCCAATACAGAACAATGCTTACATACAGAGTCTATATACAGAGTCTTACATTTTTGCTTTTTCAGAATCTCTATTAGAAAATGGCCAGTGTAGCCTGGGCACAGTGGCTCACACCTGTAATCCCAGCACTTTGGGAGGCCGAGGTAGGCAGATCACCAGGTCAGAAGTTTGAGACCAGCCTGACAAATACGGTGAAACCCCGTCTCTACTAAAAACCAAAAATTAGCATGGTGGTGCACAACTGTAGTCCCAGCTACTCAGGAAGCTGAGGCAGGAGAATCACTGGAACCCAACAGCTGAAGGTTGAAGGGAGCCAGGATGGAGACACTGCACTCCAGCCTGGGTGACAGAGCAAGACACAGTCTGAAAAAAAAAAAAAAAAGAAAAAGAAAATGGTTAGTGTTGGCCAGGCGCAGTGGCTCACCCTTACAATCCCAGCACTTTGGGAAGCCGAGGCGGGCAGATCACGAGGTCAGGAGTTCAAGACCAGCCTGACCAACATGTTGAAACCCCATCTCTACTAAAATTACAAATATCAGCCAGGTGTGGTGGCGCACACCTGTAATCTCAGCTACTCAGAAGGCTGAGGCAAGAGAATCGCTTGAACCCAGGAGGCAGAGGTTTCGGTGAGCTGATCGTGCCACTGCACTGCAGCCTGGATGAGTGAGACTCCGTCTCAAGGGAAAAAAAGGCCGGTGTTAAATAATTAAAACCTTAGCCTTGGGACCTGATTCTCTTGGTGTGGTAGCTACGAATTTTACAGAAAACAGTCACTAATTCAGAATTTTGATTTGATTTGATTTGATTTTTTATTTTAGAGATAGGGTTTTGCTTTGCTACCTAGGGTAGAGTGCAGTGGCACAAGTCATGGCTTACTGCAACCTAGAACTCCTGGGCTCCAGTGATCCACCTTCACCTTCCTCTTAAGTAGCTGGGACTACAGTCAAGTGCTACCATGCCTGGCCACTAATTCAAAATGTAAAGAATATCTGGCCAGGTGTGGTGGCTCACACCTGCAATCCCAGCATTTTGGGAGGCCGAGGTGGGTGGATCACCTGAGGTCAGGAGTTCCAGACCTGCATAGCCAATATGAGGAAACCCCATTTCTACTATAAATACAAAAAATGAGCTGAGCGTGGTGGCGGGCGCCTGTAGTCTTAGCTACTCAGGAGGCTGAGGCAGAAGAATCGCTTGAATTCAGGAGGCGGAGGTTGCCGTGAGCCGAGATCGCACCATTGCACTCCAGCCTGGGCAACAGGTGTGAAACTCTGTCTCAAAGAAACAAGAAAAGAAAAAAAAAAAAAAACCATCTGGCTTCGGAAGTACTCTGCAGATTTTAATATTAAAATCTGTTTTCTTTTTGCTTGCTTTTGAGATGGAGTCTTGCCCTGTTGCCTGGCTGGGGTGCCGTGGCGTGATCTTGGCTCACTGCAACCTCGGCTCACTGCAACCTCTGCCTCCAGGGTTCAAGCGATCCTCCTGCCTCAGCCTCACAAGTAGCTGGGGCAACAGGTGTGCACCACCATGCCCAGCTAATTTTTTTGTATTTTTAGTAGAGACAGGATTTTACCGTGTTGGCCAGGATAGTCTCGATCTCTAGACCTGGTGATCTATGCCCACCTCAGCCTCCCAAAGTGCTGGGATTATAGGTGTGAGCCACTGCGCACGGACAAAATCTGTTTTCATTTTTAAAGAGTGTTAATACCAGTTACAGAGAAAATTTGGATTGACAACATCAAATTCTACCACCTGGAGACAAACCGATGCTGTTAACATTTTAATGTGTTTTCTTTTTATTTATTTCTGTATGATTGTGTACATATTTTTATATTAAAAATAAATTAGAATTGGGATATTTAGTATTTTAAATCCTGCTGATTTTTTATTATAATTTCATGCAAACATCTTTCTGTGTCAGTAGAAATCTAATTATTCTAATGGCTATATGGCTACAGTCTATTGGTTTCCCGTAAGTGAATTACCCAAGTTTTTATTGAATCCAGTTATGTTGTTTATAATTTTTGCTTATGTGTGCATATGATTGACAATACAGCCTGGTTTCAGTCACACACAGTTCTGCTATTTGGGCCAGAGTTTCCAGGAATGTGCAGTTTTTATTTTTTTTTTTTTTGAGATGGAGTCTTGCTGTGTCGCCCAGGCTAAAGTGCGATGGTAAAATATTGGCTCACTGCAAGCTTCGCCTTCCAACTTCAAGTGATTCTCCTGCCTCAGCCTCCCGAGCAGCTGGAATTACAGGTATGTGCCACCATGCCCAACTAATTTTTATATTTTTAGTGGACACGGGGTTTCATCATCTTGGCCAGGCTGGTGCCGAACTCCTGACCTCAGGTGATTCACCCACCTCAGCCTCCCCAAGTGCCGGGTTATAGGTGTGAGCCACCACACGCCGCCCAGTAAAGTGCATTTCAAATGGAGACGATGCATAGACATAGGAACATTTTCGTGTATCTGTAGAGCCGGCCTGGCCACTTAAAAATATTCCAGGATCCATGGTCAGCAGTGAGAAAAGTGCTTGCAGTAAGAAGTGGTTCCGACTCATTTACTTGAGGAGAATTAAGAGAACAAGCACAGCATGAAGTCCATATGCAAAATCATATGTTTGTGTGTGATGAAGAGGGGCCATTGAGCTGATATCAGTCCAGGAACTACCCAGACCTAGAGTCAGTGAATGTGTAAATTCTAATTCCACCCGGAGAGAGGGCCACGGTTCAGGGCTTTCCCTCCAGAACTGCACCAGCCAACACACCAACCACATGTGCTTATGTAAATTCCAGTTGATTAAAATGAAATGAAATGAAAAGTCAGTTATTCAGCAACTGACCACGTTTCAGTGCCCGGTGGCCACCTGTGGCTAGCAGTGACCATATCAGAAGGCACAGCTCTAGAACACTGCCATCCTTTCAGAAAGCACTGTGCCAGGAAATCAAACCGACAGCCTTTTGCAAAATACACTGGGGCCAGAAACTGACTTGGGAGGATCCTATTAGAAGGCTGTTTTTGTAGCCCATTTGAAGATGGTGTTAGTAAAAAGGGCTAAGAGATTGATATGAGATGATACTCAGTTATTATAGTGGATAAAATGGGATGCTGTAACTTGTGCCTTGGGAGACTGGGAGATAGAAATGTCATGAAGAGAAATAGCGCAGAAGGAACAGCCAAGCGCGGAAGGAAGGGCCCTCTGGGGATATGCTAAGTTCAACACTCCGGGCTCTGGGCAGAAAGCAGGTCAAAGTGTTGGTGCTGAGAATGCGCTGAGTCTTACACTGATGAGCAGATTTTTGGGACAAGCCAGACAATGACTTTCTTTTTTTTAGTTTCTTATTTGTTGCTCCTTTGTTTTGGTGATCTCTTGGTTTTTGTTTTAACTTTTTTTTTTTTTTTTTTTGAGATGGAGTTTTGCTCCTGTTGCCCAGGCTGGAGTACGGTGGCACGATCTTGGCTCACTGCAACCTCCACCTCCCGGGTTCGAGCGATTCTCCTGCCTCAGCCTCCTGAGTAGCTGGGATTACAGGTGCCTGCCACCATGCCTGGCCAATTTTTTGTATTTTTAGTAGAGATGGAGTTTCTCCATGTTGGGCAGGCTGGTCTCCAACTCCTGACCTCAGGTAATCCACCTGCCTTGACTTTCCAAAGTGCTGGAATTACAGGCCTAAACCACCGCACCCGGCCTTATTACAACTTTTATTTGTGGACTAGATATACACAAGCCTGTTAGGAAGTTTACTTTTCATAAAATTAGGTAAAATTTATATTGAGTCAGGTGAACAAATCTCAAGTGTATACAGTTCAATGAGCTTTTACATACAGTATTTATTTACCAGTGACGTTACCACCTAGAGCAAGATTCAAAAAATGTCTAGCATACTCCAGGGTTACCCTTTCCAGATAGCACCTAACCTCTCAAGAGGTAGCCATTATTCTGACTTTTTTTCACTCTGTCACGCAGCCTGAAGTGATCCTCCCACCTCAGCCTCCCAAGTAGCTGGGACTACAGGTGCGTGCCACCATGCTCAGCTAATTTCTTATTTTTTTTTTTTTTTGTATTTTTGGTAGAGACAGGGTTCTGACATATTGCCCAGCTAGTGTCAAACTCCTGAGATCCGCCTGCCTCAGCCTCCCAAATTGCTGGGATTACAGGTGTGAGCCACCATGCCTGGCCCTGACTTTTATTACGAGACTAGTTTTGCCTGTTCTTGAACTTTATATAAGCGGAATGATAGAGTATGCATTTCATTTTTTTCTTTTTTTGAGACAGAGTTTCGCTCTTGTTGCCCAGGCTGGAGTGCAATGGCTTGATCTTGGCTCACCACAGCCTCCGCCTCCTGGGTTCAAGCAATTCTCCTGCCTCAGCCTCCCAAGTAGCCAGGATTATAGGCATGTGCCACCCTGCCCAGCTAATCTTTTTTTTTTTTGAGACGGAGTTTCGCTCTTGTTACTCAGGCTGGAGTGCAATGGCGCGATCTCGGCTCACCGCAACCTCCGCCTCCTGGGTTCAAGCAATTCTCCTGCCTCAGCCTCCCGAGTAGCTGGGACTACACGTGCCACCATGCCCAGCTAATTTTTATATTTTTAGTAGAGACGGGGTTTCACCATGTTGACCAGGATGGTCTCGATCTCTTGACCTTGTGATCCACCCGCCTAGGCCTCCCAAAGTGCTGGGATTACAGGCGTGAGCCACTGCGCCCGGCCCCAGCTAATCTTTTTGTAGTTTTAGTAGAGACAGGGTTTCTCCGTGTTGGTCAGGCTGGTCTCAAACTCCTGACCTCAGGTGATCCGCCTGCCTCCTACAGGGCTGGGGTTACAGGCGTGAGCCATCCTGCCCGGCTCACTTGATGTGAAGCTTCTTTTGCTCCAGATAAGGGTCGTGAGATTTTCCCATGTGTATCTGTATCAGTGGGGATTTTATTACCGCTGCTGCTGTCTGTATAATGCCACATCCGTTCATCTATTCTCCTGTTGGTGAACATTTAGATTGTTTCTAATATTTAGTTATTGTTAATAAAACTGCTGTAAATATTATTGTTCATGATTCTGATGGTCACATGCATTGGTGTCTCTTGGATACAAACCTAGAAGTGTAATGAGTTCCAAGACACGTAGCAATAAAATAATATATCCAAAAGCTACGTATAATTCATGTCTTGGCATTTTTGTTTTTTTAAGACAAAGACTCACTCTGTTGCACAGGCTGGAGTGCAATGGCGCTATCTCGGCTCACTGTAAACCTCCGCCTCCCGGGTTGAAGAGATCCTCTTGCCTCAGCCACCCGAGTAGCTGGGATTACAGGTGCCTGCCACCACGCCCAGCTAATTTTTGTAGTTTTAGTAGAGATGGGGTTTCATCATTTTGGCCAGGCTGGTCTTGACCTCCTGACCTTGTGATCCACCCACCTTGGCCTCCCAAAGTGCTGGGATTACAGGCGTGAGCCATGGCACCTGGCCGTGGCGTTTTCTTATTTGTTGCATCGTGTGTGTTTGTGTGTGTGTGTGTGTGTGTCTGTGTGTGTCTGTGTGTGTGTGTGTGTGTGTGTTTGTGTGTGCATCTGTCTGTGTGTTTGTGTTTGTGTGTGTCTGTGTGTCTTTGTGTGTTTGTGTGTGTCTGTGTGTGTGTTTGTGTGTTTGTGTGTTTGTGTGTTTGTATGTGTGTGCAGAGATCCACATTATTCTGTAGCTGTTGCATTGGTAGTAACTAAGTTAAAAAACGGAATGGGAAAAATGATCTCAATGAAATTTTTTAAAACTCTCAAAATTGTAAAATATCTAGGAATTAATAAGATTTAAGAGGAAATTAATAATAAGACTTACTTCAGCCAGATGAGGTGGCTCACGCTTGTAATCCCAGCGCTTTGAGAGGCCAAGGTGGGAGGATCGCGAGATCAGGAGCTCAACACCAGCCTGGCCAAAATAA
Source organism: Alouatta palliata (assembly GCA_004027835.1). Classification (NCBI taxonomy): domain Eukaryota; kingdom Metazoa; phylum Chordata; class Mammalia; order Primates; family Atelidae; genus Alouatta; species Alouatta palliata. The sequence continues at coordinate 95,598 of PVKV010006519.1, forward strand.
TGAAACCCCGTCTCTACTAAAAACACAAAAATTAGCCGGTCATGGTGGTGGGTGCCTGTAGTCCCTGCTACTCGGGAGGCTGAAGAAGGAGAATTGCTTGAACCCTGGAGTTGGAGGTTGCAGTGAGCAGAGACAGCATCACCGCACTCCAGCCTGGGTGACACAGCGAGACTCTCTCTCAAAAAATAATAATAATAGTAAGACTTACTTAAAAAACTTTAAAAGTGGGAAGACACATGATTTTCCTAAATGAAACACTTGGTATAAAAACAAATGCCAGTTCTCACCTAATTTCCAATGTGATTCTCAAAATAGTCTTCAGAATTATCTTGGAATGCAAAAAAAATGGTTTTAAAGTATACACAAGTCTGGGCTCGGTGGCTTACGCCTGTAATCCCAGCACTTTGGGAAGCCGAGGCGGGCGGATCATGAGATCAGGAGATCGAGACCATCCTGGCCAACATGGTGAAACCCTGTCTCTAGTAAAATACAAAAAATTAGCTGGGCATGGTGGCTGGCACCTGTAGTCTCAGCTACTCCGGAGGCTGAGGCAGGGAAATCACTTGAACCCAGGAGGTGGAGGTTGCAGTGAGCTGAGATCTCGCCACTGCACTCCAGCCTGGAGACAGTGTAAGACTCGGTCTCAAAAATATAGAAAAATTAAAAAATAAAGTGTACACAAAACAGTAAGTGTGGAAAGAGCCAATAAAAGTATCTAAGGCCAGGCTCGGTGGCTCACATCTGTAATCCCAGCGCTTTGGGAGGCAGAGGCGGGTGGGTTGCTTGAGTTCAGGAATTCACGATCAGCCTAGGCAACACGGTGAAACCCCGTCTCTACTAAAATACAAAAAAAAAAAAAAATTAGCCGGGCATAGCGGTGTGTGCCTGTAGTCCCAGCTACTCAGGAGGTGGAGGCAGGAGAACTGATTGAACCCAGGAGGCAGAGGTTGCAGTGAGCCGAGATCCCGCCACTGCACTCCAGCCTAGGTGACAGAGTGAGACTCCGTCTCAAAAAAAAAAGGTATCTGAAAGAAAAATAACAATATGGGGACTGCCAACCAGATACAGACAATAAACTGTTCAATTATATATCCTTTTTTTTTTTTTGAGGTGAAGTCTCGCTCTATCACCCAGGCTGGGATGCAATGGCGTGATCTCGGCTCACTGCAACCTCTGCCTCCTGGGTTCAAGCAATTCTCTTGCCTCAGCCTCCTAAGTAGCTGGGATTATAGTCACGAGCCACCATGTCTGGCTAATTTTTTTGTATTTTTAGTACCGATAGGGTTTCACCATTTTGGCCAGGCTGGTCTCGAACTCCTGACCTCATGATCTGCCCACCTTGGCCTCCCAAAGTGCTGGGATTACAGGCTTGAGCCACTGCACCAGGTCTAAAACATATCCTAACTGCAATAATGAATTCCAGGCTGGGCTCAGTAACTCATGCCTGTGATTCCAGCACTTTGGGAGGCTGAGGCAGGAGGATTGTTTGAGGCCAGGAGTTTGAGACCAGCCTGGACAAGACCCTGTCTCTACCAAAAAATTAAAAAATTAGCCAGACATGGTAGCATGTGCCTGTAGTTCCAGCTACTTGGGAGGCTAAGCCAGGAGGATCACTTGAGCCCAGGAGGTGAAGGCTGAAGTGTCACAGTCATGATTGTGCTACTGCACTCCAGCCTTGGCAACAGAGCAAGACCCTGTCAATAAAAAAATAAAATAAAAATAAACTGTATCCCAGATAGATTAAAAACAGAAGTTCAAACAAATTAATCCAACAGTGTGAAAGAGATTACCAAAAATCTTTATAATTTTGAAGTAGAAAAGGTTTTTCTCTTTTTTTTTTACTGATATTAACTTTTTTTTCTTTTTGAGACAGAGTCTCACTTTGTCACCCAGGCTGGAGTGCAGTGGTGCGATCTCGGCTCACTGAAACCTCCACCTCCCGGGTTCAAGCAATTCTCCTGCCTCAGCGTCTGGAGTAGCTGGGATTAGAGGCTCGTGCACGCCACCACACCTGGCTAATTTTTGTATGTTGAGTAGAGACAGGGTTTCACCACGTTGGTCAGGCTGGCCTCAAAGTCCTGACCTCGTGATCTGCCCGCCTAGGCCTCCCGAAGTGCGGGAATTACCGGCGTGAGCCACCACGCCTGGCCTATTATAAAAGGCTTTTCTCAGCATGCCATAAATCCCAGATAGTCTAAAATGAAAGTTGAAATATTTAAAACTACATAAAGTTAAAGACAAATGGCAAGCTAGAGAAAATGTTCTGTAACATACGTGACAAAGTATTAGTAGTCTTACTATAAAGAGTTCTAACAAATCAATAAAGAAAAGACAGAGTGCAATACCAAACAAATGTGAACATAAAAATATTTCACCTTGGCAGAGAGAAAAATCCACAGTCCATCCGCACTTGCTCTCACTAATAATGCATTTGTCTGACTCCTTCTTGGCAAAGGTATGAAGAATCAGACCCCGTCATAATTACCTGGAGGGTACCTATGTAAGTACAATCTCTTTGTGGGGCAAATTAGAAAAAATATATGAAAATGCATTAGTTTTTATCCATATCCGGTTCTGGAACTTACCTCTTGGAACTAACTAGGCAAGTGCACAAACATGTATTACGAGACATTTATTATAAAATTATTTTACGAAGAGAAAAGGTCAATAGGGGAATGGCTAAATAAATTATGAAACATTCTGTAGCTGTTAAACAGAAGACAAATTATATAGAGATAGAGAGATAAAACAGATTTACACAATTACTGTAATATATTTTGAGTAATAAAACCAACTTCCATAAAAACTTTTAGATTTATATGTCCTGAGAATTCCAGGCTAAGTAGTTTGCACGGGTCATCTGGTTTAATCCTTAGGGCCCTGATTGTCTAGTATATCAAGACGTTTATTACAAATATGTGTCTCCACTAACAGCCTCTGCAAATGCGCAGCACAGCAACGGCCGAGGCCGCTGTGTAAAAACTTCCTGACTTTTATGGTTCAGCCTTTAATGAGTTTTTGTTTTTGTTTATTTTATTTTTACGGACTTTTCATGCTGTCCTCATATGTTGACAGCACGTGCTCACCTTGTTCTCACTGTCCTGGAAAGCTCTGACCCAAATCGTGGTGCCATCAGGTACCACTTTGCCCTCAACATAACAGCTCTGTTTCTGTTTCTGCGCTTTTGGACTTCTGTGCATTTAACTGCTTCTCAGTATTTTATAGTATGGATATAGCACAGACTTTATAAATCGTTTCTCTATTAATACGCTTTTTGTTTTTTGAGACAGAGTCTCACTCTGTCATCCAGGCTGGAGTGTGGTGGCTCAGTCTCAGCTCACTGCCACCTACGCTTCCCAAGTTCAAGGGATTCTCCAACCTCAGCTTCCTGAGTAGCTGGGATTACAGGTGTACGCCACCACACCCGGCTAATTTTGTGTGTGTGTGTGTGTGTGTGTGTGTGTTTTTAAATGGGGTTTCACCATGATGGTCAGGCTGGTCTTGAACTCCTGACCTCAGGGGACCCACCCACCTTGGCCTCCCAAAAGGCTAGGATTCCAGGCGTGAGTCACTGCGCCCAGCCTAATTTTTTGTGTTTTTAGTAGAGACGGGGTTTCACCGTGTTAGCCAAGATGGTCTCGATCGCCTTACCTTGTGATCCACCCGCCTCCACCCCCCAAAGTGCTGGAATTACAGGGATGAGCCACCACGCCCAACCTATTAATATGCATTTTACCCTCAAATTTTCACTGTAACAAACTGTGCTGTAATAATCTTTGTACAGTGCTTTTTATGTTCTTTTTATTTGTGTGTGTGTGTGTGTGTGGCTGTGGGTGGGGTGGTATATGTTGAATATTTCAGATAGATGCCTGGAAATGAATTGGTTGGATATTTAACAGACAGAAAAATAAAATAAAATAAAATTTATTTTTAATTTTTATTTTCTGAGAAGGGTCTTGGTCTCTTGCCCAAGCTGGAATGCAGTGGCATGATCTCAGCTCACTGCAACCTCTGCCTCCTGGTTTAAAGTGACTCCCACCTCAGCCTCTTGCATCGCTGGGGTTTAGGTGAGCACCACCACACCCGACTAAATTTTTGTGTTTTTTGCAGAGATGGGGTTTTGCCATGTTTCCCAAGCTGGTCTGGATCTCCTGGGCTTAAATGATCCACCTGCCTCGGCCTCCCAAAGTGCTGGGATTATGGGCGTGAGCCACTGCACCCAGCCCCAAATTTTTGTATATGATATTTCTACACGCACTCCCGGTAGAGGTCCCCACGGGTGCTGGCTGGCCCTTAAGCCTGAAACGGTCTCCTGGGAACAGCCCCATCCATGGCTCCCACCCATGCTGCTTCGATCTAATGCTCAGTAACAATTTTAACAGGAATTTTTTTTTAAACAAGAAAACTGATTCTGGCCAGGCGCGGTGGCTCACGCCTGTAATTCCAGCACTTTGGGAGGCCCAGGTGGGCGGATCACAAGGTCAGGAGTTCAAGACCAGCCTGACCAATGTGGTGAAACCCCATCTCTATTTAAAAAAAAAAAAAAACACATACAATTGAATATTTGTATAAGATTGCAATATATTGGCCTCCTCAGTATGTTCAACTCAAAAACAAAAATTACAGATTGATTTGACTTCAAAAATAATTAAAAATTTTCACATAACTAAAAATTTAAAATAGTAAAAATGAAATGTTAAATTAGAAAGCAAATATATGTCTCATAGACAAAAAACTATCTAGAGATGCTTTTTCAGATGAATGAGGAAACAAATAGGAAATTATGCAAAGAAGCTGGGCAGGTTGGCTCATGCCTGTAATCCCAGCACTTTGGGAGGCCAAGGCAGGCGGATCACCTGAGGTCAGGAGTTCGAGACCAGCCTGGCCAACATGGTGAAACCCCGTCTCTGCTAAAAATACAAAAAACTTAGCCAGATGTGGTGGCGTGCACCTGTAATCCCAGCTACTTGGGAGGCTGAGGCAGCAGAATCTCTTGAACCTGAGAGAAAGAGGTTTGCAGTGAGCCGAGATCACATCACTGGACTCCAGCCTGAGCAGCTGAGCGAGACTCTGTTTCAAAAGAGGACATATGTAAAGAATATAAGTAGTTTACAGAAGAAAGGATGTAAATTGTTCTTAAGTTTATAAAAGATGTTCTTTTCTTTTCTTTTTTTTTTTTTTTTTAATGAATGAAAGGTTCTTATGTTGCCCAGTTTGGCCGGCCTCCAATGCATAGCCTCGGCTCCTCAAGCGCCAGGACCACTGGCCTGAGCCACTGCGGCCCCTCTTTTCTTTTTTTTGAGACAGTCTCACTCTGTCGCCAGGCTGGAGTGCAGTGGCTTGATCTCAGCTCACTGCAACCTCCGCCTCCCGGGCAGTTCTCCTGTCTCAGCCTCCCGAGTAGCTGGGATTACAGACGTGTGCCACCATGCCCAGCTAATTTTTGTATTTTTAGTAGAGACGGGGTTTCACCATGTTGACCAGGATGGTCTCGAACTCTTGACCTCATGATCCACCCGCCTCGGCCTCCCAAAGTGCTGGAATTAACAGGCGTGAGCCACCATGCCCAGCCTGAAAAAAGTCCTTAATAGGGGAAATGCAAAGTAAGTCTACTAGAGACAACATTTCTTACCCATGAATTTGTCAGTAATTCAAAAGTTTGAAACCTACTCTGGGCAAGGCTACAGAAACAGAGTCACACTGCGACCACAGTCTGTGGCACTGTGATGCTCTCTGCTCTGCCACAGGGGCATTTTTGTTGTTCTTCCCTGCACTTCCACTCGGAGTTTCCTTCGTGGGACGCCTAGTTAATGCTGATGCATTCCTCAGAGTCCCGTTCCGTGTCATCTCCTAAAGGAAGCTTTCCCTGACTTGGCTTCCAGCCCTAGTCCTTCTGCTCTCCTTGCTCATGATATTTATTCATAGCACCTCTCCAGAAGGGTTATTTATTCATCCAGCACTTGTTTTCTCACTCAGAGTCAAAATCAAGAGGTCAAAATCTTTAGCGATCATTTCCTCCAATATTTGGCTCCTACTGGCTATTAAAGTTGGCTGGGCCCCGTGGCTCACACCTGTAATCCAGCACTTTGGGAGGCTGAGGCAGGTGGATCAGGAGGTCAGGAGTTCGAGACCAGTGTGACCGATATGGTGAAACACCGTCTCCACTAAAAATACAAAAAAGTAGCTGGATCTGGTGGTGCTTGCCTGTAATCCCTTCACTCAGGAGGCTGAGGCAGGAGACTTGCTTGAAACCCGGGAGGTAGAGGTTACAGTGAGCCAAGATTGTGTCACTGCACTCCAGCCTGGTGACAGACCAAGACTCCATCTCAAAAAAAAAAAAAAAGAAAATTAACTTTTGCTGGGCGCAGTAGCCCATGCCTGTAGTCCCAGCACTTTGGGAGGCCGAGGTGGGTGGATCACCTGAGGTCAGGAGATCGAGACCAGCCTGACCAACACAGAGAAACCTTGTCTACTAAAAATACAAAATTAGCCGGGCATGGTGGCGCATGTCTGTAATCCCAGCTACTCGGGAGGCAGTTATCTGTGCCATTTCATTAATTTCTCTCAGCCTCTGTTTCCTCAAGAAAATACAAACTTTCTTGAGAGATTGTGAGTTAAATGAGGTATCATAAAGTCCGGAACATACTGCTTGACACACAGTAAAACTTCAAGTCAGGGAAGCTATTCTAACATTTAATTATAGTTATCATTACCAAGGCAATGCGTGCTGGCTGGCATGGGCCCCATCAACACGTGCCAAGCTTCAACTGTTCTTATCCCTGCTGCACTATTGGCGTAGTGGGTGTGTTCTGTCCAAGCTCTTATTTACTTAACATTTAACTTTCAGCAACTAACTTCTTTAAATTAAATGTCTACTTTAACCTCACAGAAAATTAATCTCTGCAAAATTATTAGGTTTTTAATGTATTTTCTGCAATAAATCGTTATCTAATAAAAAATGTTCCTGGCGATCACCTAAAATTATCCTGAGAAGATGCTACTTGACTGAGTCCTTGGGAAATGCTGGGATAAATAATCACTTGGTGTTTATCAACCCTTCTTTGCATGTCTCTAAATTGTACCTATTAGAATTATTTATCTCCATGTTTATCGTCATCATTAACTGGGATGTCTAAGGGCAAGGATTGTGACTGTAAATTCTATTGCCAGTGATTACTAAGATACTTTTCCAGAACAGCCGCTCGATAGATATTTGCTGAATGAATTAAAGTTTTTGAATGCCTACATTGATTAAGAAATGTGCTAGACATGTTGGCAGAACTCAAAGAATAATCAGACACAGATTCTCAAGAAGGTAGCCAGATACAAATGAAATATATCTTATTTTTTCTATAAAAATGTATATGTCATACAACTTGTAGGTATGTCATACATATACAGTTGCTTTCCATGAGTGTTAACAGCGAAGATAAACAACTTGTTAGCCAAAAGTTACATTCAAGGTCTACCTTGAAAAACAAGGATATGAACTGACAATGTGTGTGTATTTTTGCATGTGTTTGCTTATATAGAGGTTACATGCAAGTTTCCTACAAAATTCAAAAGTACAAAAGGTGGCTCAGTGAAAAGTAAGTTTCCCTTACAGCTCTGACTCCATGTACCCAGTTCTTCTATCCAGGATCCCTTGTTACTAGTTTTTCCCCTCCACCTGGAGATGTTCTGTGCATGTGGAATTAAGATTCCAATTTAAGATTTAGGGAGAAGCTGGAGAAAGGCAATTCCAAAAGAGAGAATTACAAATGCAAAGTCACTGAGATGAAAGAGTGGAGAAACGTACGGGAAAAAGTGAGGAAATAATGAATGAAATTATGACCAATAGAGTAGAAAATAGTGAAGCGGGGGACAGTGGCTATGCCTGAAATTCTAGAACTTTGAGAGGCCAAGACAGGAGGACTGCTTGAGCCCAGGAGTTTCAGACCAGCCTGGCCACATAAGGAGACTCCATCTCTATAAACTGGAAAAAAAAAAAAAAAAAAAAATTAACTGGGTGTGGTGGCGTGTGCTTGTGGTCCTGGCTATTCAGGAGGCTGAGGTGGGAGGATCACTTGAGCCCAGGAGGTTGAGGCTGCAGTGAGCCGAGGTTGCACCACTGCACTCAGCCTGGGCAACAAGTGAGATTCTGTCTAAGAAAAAAAAGAAAGAAAGAAAGGAAAGAATATAAAAAAGAAAAGAAAAGGAAAAGAAGAAACGAAGAGAGAAAGAAGAAGGAAGGAAGAAAATAATGGCCAAAGTAAGTTGGTAATATGTAAAGAGTCCCTGGCAACTACAAAAATGAAATCATTAATGTCTTTACAATGTGAGGATAATTAATAAATTTTACTTTAAAGAAAGAACATTAAAGTTACAATGTGATATCACTTTTCAACTATAAATTGTAGTGATCTCAAAATTTGATAGCAGTGTGTTGGCCAGTGTGAAGGAAAATGCTGCTTTTATACATTGTTGACAGAAGTATAAATTGATGTAATCTATGGAACAAAATTTGCCCATATTCATTAAAGTTTTAAATGCATTTACTCTTTGATATAGCAATTTTACTTCTAGGATATTGCTATGGTTTGAATGTATCCCCTCCAAAATTCAGGTGTTAAGGGAGGATCAGGAGGGCTTCTTCCCTCGTGAATGGAATTAAGGCATATATACATATATATTAATTATATATAAGGCCTTTATATATGTGTACACCTGGGTAAAGCCTTTTTATATATATATATATATATATATATATATATATATATATATAATATATATAAAATAAATTTATATACTATTTATAAAGTCTATACATATTATACATATAGGTAAAGCCTTTATTTATATATACTATATATTATATATATGAAGCCTATACATATTATATAT
>PVKV010006520.1:0-104364 GCA_004027835.1 Alouatta palliata
GGCTGGAGTGCAATGGCGCAATCTCGGCTCACCGCAACCTCCGCCTCCTGGGTTCAAGCAATTCTCCTGCCTCAGCCTCCCGAGTAGCTGGGACTACAGGCACGTGCCACCATGCCCAGCTAATTTTTGTATTTTTAGTAGAGATGGGGTTTCACCATGTTGACCAGGATGGTCTCGATCTCTTGACCTCGTGATCCACTCGCCTCGGCCTCCCAAAGTACTTGTGTATTTTTAAAGTGTGAATGCCCTTAAGAGATTGTAGAATAATTACCTGTACCTTCTAAATTCCGTTTTCTAAGTGATTATTACTTGGATCCATAGTAGACCTCCTTAGTAGACAAATCAACTTAAAAATCCCTCAAATTTGTAAAGCTGTAGATAAAATTGAACTGTTTTTATTAAATTTTAGGTTTTCTGTTGCTGGCCAGTTTTACCTGAATACTGCATTGTTTGTTACTCAAATTATTTCTACTTTTGCCATTGGGAGCTCTTTCAGTTGCTTCTGAATCTTTTTGACATTCTCATCAGTCTCTGTGTTTTGAGCACTTCCCCACCTTTCTGTCACTACATGATGTTCCAGGCTAATCTTTTATATTCCCTGCTCTAGCCCTAAAATTAATCACTTCAACAAGGACCCCTGGTTTCTTTTATTGGAAAATAGTATTAGAAACCAGATTTGCTCTGATATGCTCATCACTCTTGGAGTGTCATTGCTTTTAGGCCATGTCAGTGACCATAGGTAGGAACTATATGTATGTATATTAACCTGTGTATGCATACATATCTTTATTTCTATTTTTACTCATCAGTGTCTGTATTAAGCTAAAGAAGATTTCACCCTGATGTCTTAAAATCTGAGACTACACAGTTTATTCTTACCTTTCCTCCTTACTTATCTGTAACTACCCAGACCTGACTCCTACCATTCACCATCCTTTTACTTGTTTTTTCAATTCCAATATACATGTATAGCAGTATCAGAACTATTAACCCATATTTCCATAAAAACCATTACCTACTACAGAACAGTGCTTATATACAGGGTTTTGTTGTTGTTGTTGTTTTCTTTTATAGTTTCCATTCATTTCTAAAGTTTCTTACATTCCATTCTCCCCTTCCCCTTCAGTGAGAGTATGTCATGTCATGCATTTTTTATACAGCATACCTCAGAAATATTGCAGGTTGTTTCCAGACCACCACAATAAAGTTAATATCACAGCGAAGCAAGTCACACAAATTTTTCTGGTTTCCCAGTGCCTATAATAGTTATGTTTTCACTATATTGTAGTTTATTAAATGTGCAGTAGCATTAGGTCTAAAAAAATAACGTATATATGTTAATTTTTAAATATTGCTAAAAAACACTAGGATCAACTGAGCCTCCAGTGAGTCTTAGTCTTTTTTGGTTTAAGGTCTTACCTCGGTGATGATGGCTGCTGACTGATCAGGATAGACTTCTGCTGAAAGCTGTGGTGGCTGTGACTGTTTCTTAAAATAGCAACGAAGTTTGCTGCATCAGTTGACTCTTCTATCATGATTTTTCTGTAGCACGTGATGCTGTTTGATAGCACTTTGCCCACAGTGGAACTTCTTTCAAAACTGGAGTCAGTCCTCTTAAAAACCCTGCCACTGCTTTATCAACCAAGTTTAAGGAATATTCTAAATCCTTTGTTGTCAGTTCAGCAGAGTTTTCAGCATCTTCACTAGATATAGATTCCCTATCAAGAAACCACTTCCTTTGCTCATCCATAAGAAGCAGTTCCTCATTCATTCAAGTTTTATCATAAATTTGCAGCAATTTAGTTACATTTTCAGCTCTACTTCTAATTCTGCTTCTCTTGTTGTTTCCACTACATCTACAGATACTACTGAAGTCTTGAACCTCTCCAAATCATCCATGAGGGCTGTAATCAAGCTTCTTCCTAACTCTTGTTAATGTTGATATTTTGACCTGCTCTCATGAATCACAAATGTTCTTCATTGTGATTCATAAAGGAGAGTTCCTGTTACTCTCCATTCTTGTCAGTACTGATATTGCTAGTTTTTACAAAAAATCCATTCTAGGCTGGGCACGGTGACTCACGCCTGTAATCCCAGCGCTTTGGGAGGCCAAGATGGGTGGATCGCAAGGTCAGGAGTTCGAGACCAGCTGTCCAATATGGTGGAACCCCATCTCTACTAAAATACAAAAATTAGCCGCTTGTGGTGGTGGGTGCCTATAGTCCCAGCTACTTGGGAGGATGAGGCAGGAGATTTGCTTGAACCCAGGAGGCGGAGGTTGCAGTAAGCCAAGATGGCACCACTGCACTCTAGCCTGGGTGACAGAGTGAGACTCTTGTCTCGAAAAAAAAAAAATCAATTTTAATAGATGTGTAATGGTATGCATTAGGGTTTTAGTTTGCACATTCCCTATACTGAGCATCTTTTCATATACTTATTTTCTATCTATATGTTTTCTTCAGCAATGTGTGTGTTCTGATCTTGTGCCCATGTTTTTCGTTAGAAATTTAAAAATTTATCAAGGTTTTATTTATAATTAAAAAATAATTGTAAAGTTCAAATAATACAGAAATGTATAAAGGGAATAAAATAGGATATACTGTGCCTCTTTGCTCCACACCTGAATCTCTGAAAATGACTCCCCTGTCTCTACAAAAAATACAGTAAATTAGCCGGACATGGTGGCTTGCGCCTGTAGTCCCACCTACTCCGGAGGCTGAGGTGGAAAAAACACCTGAGCCCAGGAGGTCAAGGCTGCAGTGAGCTGGCACACCAGCCTGGGTGACAGAGTGAGATCCTGTCTCAAAAAAATAAAAACTCCAGCAAACCAAAGATCATGTAGCTTTTCTCCAATATTTTCTTCTTTTAATAATTTCTGCGTTTACATTTAGTTCTGAGATACATTGAGTTAATTTTTGTGTACGATATGATGAGGTTGAATTCACTGCGTATAAACATCCAGATGTCTTGCATCATTTGTTGAAAAAACTTCATTGGATTGTCTTTGCGCCTTTTTCAAAAATTAGTTGACTTTATTTTTCTGGTTCAATTTCCAGTCTCTCTATTCTGTTCCATTGATTGATGTGTCTAATGTTTGCCCCTCTATATTTATTGTTGTAGCTTTACAGTAAGTCTTGAAATCAGGTACTGTAAATCCTGCAACTTAGTTCTTCTTTTCCAGAATTGAATTGGCTATTCTAGCGCCTTTCCCTTTTCATGTAAATTTTGGAATAAGGTCTTATATGTCTACAAAATACCTGGCTGGGATTTCAATATGAATTTCATTATACCTGTATATCAGCTTAGAGAGAATTAGTATCATTGCTATGTTATCTTTCAATCACAAACACAAAATATTTTTTCATTTATTTAGATTTACTATAAGTTCCAGGGTACATATGCAGGATGTGCAGGTTTGTTACATAGGTAAATGTGTGCCATGGTGGTTTGCTGCACAAATCAATCCATCACCCAGGTATTAAGCCCAGCATTAGCTGTTCTTCCTGATGCTCTTCCTCCCCCCACCTACCGACAGGCCCCAGTGTATGTTGTTCCCCACCATGTGTCCATGTTTTCTCATCGTTCAGCTCCCACTCATAAGTGAGAACATGTGGCCTGTGTCAGTTTACTGAGGATGACTTTGTATCTTGCAACCTTGCAAAACTCACCTGTGTGGGATTCTCTGGGATTTTCTGCATGCATGGACAACCGTGATAGACAGTTATGTTATCTGTGAATAAAGAGGCTTTCTTTCCAATCTGTATGCCTTCTTCTTTTTTTCTTGTCTTATTACACTTAGCTGGGACTTTTAATATGAAGTTGAATAGATGTGTGAGAGAGCACATCTTGCCTCATTTCTGATTTAAGGGGGAAACATCAAGTCTCTCACTATTAAGTATGATATTAACCGTAACTTTTTAAAAATAGTCTTTATTAGGTTAAGGAAATTCTTTATTTAGTTTTGGTATTAGGTTAATGCTAGCCTAACAGAATGAATTGGGAAATGATCCCTACTCTTCTATTTTCTGGGAGAGATTATAGAATTGGTATTATTTCTTCCTTAAGTGTTTGGTGGGTTCACCATTGAACATCTAAGTCTGCTGTTTTCCTTTTTGAGGAAGTTTCTTTTCTAATTTCACTACTAATTTTATTGCTTTTTTAGATGTAGGACCATTCATTATCCACATCTCCTTGAGGGAATTATAGTCGTTTTTGCATTTCAAGAAATTGGTCCATTTTATATAAATAGTCACATTTACAGGCATAGATTTGCTCATAGTATTTTTTTATTGTCTTTTTGCTGTCCATGGGGTTAATAGTGATAACCTCTCTTTATTCTTGATACTGGCAGTTTGTGTCTTCACTCCTTTTTTTTTGTTGGTTAGTGGTCTGTCATTTCCTTCCTTCCTTCCTTCTCGCTTTAGGTTTAAATTGGTTTTCCTTATATTCCCAAGGAGGAAGCATAGGTTATTGATTTTAGGTCTTTCTTCTTTTCTAAAATGTGCTTTTAATACAGTAAGCTTCGCTCTAAACATTGCTCTAGCAGCATCCCGTAAATTTTAATGTTGTATTTTAGAAATTATTTTTAATTGTAAAATACACATAACAAAATTTATCATCTTAACCATTTTAAGTGTACAGTTCAGTGCGATTAAATACATTCACATTGTTGTGCAAGATATATATGTTTAACTTTTATTTATTTCAAAATATTTTTAAATTTCTCTTGAGACTTTTTAACCTATGTGTTATTTAAAAGGGTGTTGGGTATTTTTCAGATGTTTCCAGTTACCCAGCTATCTTTCAGTTATTGATTTTAGTTTAATTCTGGTGGGGTCTAAGAACGTACTTTGTGTTATTTCTCTTCTTTTACATTTGCTACAGTGTGTTTTATGTCCCAGATTGTGTTCTATCTTGGTGTGCTCTTTTATTGTTGGATGGAATGCTCTATAAATATAAATTAGATCAAGTTTGTTGATAGTGCTGTTCAAGTTATCTGTATATTACTGATTTTTCTGCCTGCTTAATCAATTACTGAGAGAAAGATGTTGAAGCTTCAACTATAAATATAGATATATAGTGGGTTTGTCTATTTCTCCTTTAGTTTTTACCTTGTATTAATAAAGTTAATATTTTTAGGTTCTTGCAGTTGGATCAATTTTGAGTTAATTTTGTATGTGGTATGAGAGATTGTTTGAGGCTCATGTTTTTGGTATATGGATTTTCAATTGTTCCAGCACAGTTTGTTGAAAAGATCATACTTTGTCCACCTCATTGCCTTTGCATTTTATCGAAAATTATTTGTCTGGTAGATGTGGGTATATTGTTTTTTGTTCTGTTGCTGTATTGCTCTGCCTTTAAGCTACTACCTCACTGGTTTTATTACTGTAGCTTGAAATCAGCTAGTTTTGTTCTGACAACTTTTTCTTCTTTTTCAAGAAGAAAAAGTTGTTTGTTTGGCTAATGTAGCTCCTTTGCACATCCATATAAGTTTTATTTTATTTATTTTAATTTTTATTTTTCATAGAGACATGGTCTCACTGTGTTGCCCATGCTGGAGTGTAATGCAGAATCATAGCTCACTGCAGTTTCAAACTCCTGGACACAAGCCTCAGCCTCCTGGCTTAGCTTCCCAAGTACTTGGACCACAGGTGCGCACCACCACACCCTGCTAATTTTTATTTGTATTTTTTTCATAGAGGTGGAGTCTTGCTGTGTTGTTCAGGCAGAGTGCAGTGGTGCAGTCATAGCTCACTTCAGTTTCAAACTCCTGGGCTCAAGCAGTCTTCCTACCCCAGCCTCCCAAGAAGCTGGGACTACAGGCACATACCACCACACCCTGCTAATTTTTATTTGTATTTTTGGTAGAGATGGGGGTCTCACTGTTTTGGCCAGACTTGTCTTCGACTCCTGGCCTCAACCAATCCTTCTGCCTTGGCCTCTCAAAGTGCTGGAATTACAGATGTGAGCCACCACTCCTGGCCCATATAAGTTTTAAAATTGGCTTTTCCATTTCTGCAAAAAACCTTATGGGATTTTAGTTGGATTGTGATCTATAGGTTATGGTGGAGGCAACTGATATTTTAACATGTAGTCTTCTGAACTGTGAACACAGTAGATCTTGCTATTTATTTAGGTCCTTTTCAATTTTTCTTAGTAGCATTTTATAGTTTTCAGTGTACAAGCCTGTCATATCTTTTGTCAGATGTATGGTAAATATTTCATACTTTTTGATGTTATTGCAAGTGTGTTTTTAATTTCAATTGCGTTATTCATCTCTATTAATACGATGACTAATTTTTCTATGTTGGTCTTGTTTACCACAACCTTGCCAAATTAGCTTACTATTTTAGTAGATTTTTTGCAGATTTCACTGGATATTCTGTGTAGTTGAGCATACCATCTCTGGGTAAACATAATTTTACCTCTTTGTTTCCAATATGGAAGCCTTAGATTTCTTTTTATTACATTATTGCTCTGGCTAGAACTTAATAATATGTTGAATAGAAGTACTAAGAGTGGACATGTGTGTCTGCGAAGGGAAAAAACATTGAAAGAAAACCCAGCCTATCAAAATTTGTGAGCCACAAGTAGAGCATTGTTGAGAGGAAATGCAAAGCTGGTCCAGTATTTGAAGTTTAACCAGTGTAACCCACCATCATATTAATAATAGGCTAAAGAAAAAAGTCACAGGACTCTATCAGTTGGTGCCAAAAAAACGCTTGGCATAACTTGACACCTGTTCATTATTTTTTTTTAAACTCTCAGGAAATTAAAGAATAAAATGGAACTGCCTCAACTGGAAAAGAGATCTTTTCCTTACAGAACTTACAGAAATACAGTCAAAATTCAGTTTAAACTTATAGAAGTATTACCGTTTTTATATATCAGTCTTGTATATTCTATCACCTTGCTGAACTTGTTTATTAGTCCTAATCATTTTTTTTAGTGGATTCCTTAGAGTTTTCTGTATACAAGTTCACATCATTTGTAAAAGGAAACAGTTTTACTTTTTCCTTTTCAATATGGAAACCTTTCATTTCCTTTTCTTACCTTATTACACTGGCTGGAACCTCCATTACAATGTTGAATACTGCTAGTTAGGGTATATATTCTTATTTCTGATCTTAGGGGGAAAACCCTAAGTTTTTCACTGTCAAGTATGATGTTAATTGTGGGTTTTTCATAGATGCTGTGTATCAGGCTGTGGAAATTTGTTTATAATCGTAGTTTATTGAGAATTTTTATCTTGAAAGACAGATTTTCTCAGATGTTTTTTCTTTGTCTGTTGAGATGATCGTGTGGTTTTTGTCATTTAATCTATTAATAATTGTTAATATTCTATTCTATTAATATTCTGCATTGATTGATTTTTGAATGTTAAACCAACCTTGCATTCCTGAAATAAATACCAGTTGGTCATGGTGTATATTCTTTTTTTATGTTGTTGGATTCAGTTTGCTAAATTTTTTTAGGATATTTGCATCTATATTCATATAAGATTGGTCCTTGGTTTTCTTGTGATATCTTTTTCTCATTTGGTATCAGTGTAATATTGCTCACTGAATGCATTTTAACATGTTTCCTCTTCTTTTTTTTGAAAGAGTTTGAGAAGGACTGGTGTTCCTTTTTAAATATTTGATAGAACTCATCAGTGAAACCTAACTTTTCTTTGTGGAAAGGTTTTGAAATAGTTCAATTTTTTTTTACATGTTATGGGTTTATTCATATTTTCTATTTCTTCTTGAGGCATTTTTGATATTTTGTACTTTTCCAGGAATTTATTTTACCTTCATTACCTATTTATCTGCATACTTTTCTTCATAGTATTTTCTTATAATCCTTTTCGTTATTGTATTTGGTTATAACATTACCTCTTTTATTTCTGACTTAGTAATTTGAGTATTCTCTTTTCATTGGTCAGTCTAACTAAAAAGTTGTCCATTTTGTTTCTCTTTTTAAAGAAACAACTTTTGGTTTCATTGATGTTCTCTATTGGTTTACCTTTTGCTATTTTATTTATTGCCACCTTAATCTTTTTTATTTCCCACTTTCTTAGTCTGTGTTGTGTTGCAATAACAGAATACCACACACTGGGAAATTTCTAAAGAAAAGACTTATTTTTTTACATTTCTGGAGGCTGAGAAGTCCAAGGTTAAGAGGCCCATATGTGGTGAGGGCCTTCTTGCTGCATCATCCAATGGCAGAAGGCAGAGGGGCATAAAAGCATGTGTGTTAGAAAAGAAAGGAGTGGAACTCATCCTTTTATTAGGAACTCACTCTTGTGATAACAGCACTAATCCATTCATGAGGGCAGAGCCCTCATGACCTAATCACCTCTTAAAGGTCCCATCTCTTAACAGTGTTGCATTAGAAATTAAGTTTCCAACACATTAACTTTGGGGTATACATTCAGGCATAGCACCTACCTTTTGCTTGTTTGGGGGTTTATTTGCTCTTCTTTTTCCAGTTACTTAAGATGGAAGGTTAGGTTATTGATTGAGATCTTTCTTCTTTTCTAATATGCACTTATAGCTATATTTTTTTCTCTGTGCACTGCCATAGCTTCATTCCCTAAGTTTTGGTATTGTGTATGTTTGTTTTCAGGCAACTCAAAGTATTTTATATTTTCCACTGTATTTTTTTTTTTACCTTCACCCGTTACTTATTTAAACATATGTTTTTCTTTGACCTTCACCCATTAGCTATTTAAACATGTGTTGTTTAACTGGTATATATTTATGATTTTTCCACATTTTCTCTATGTTGTTGACTTCTGATTTAATTTCATTATGGTCAGAGAGCATACGTTGTGATTTCATTCCTTTTTAGCATATTGAGGTTTGCTTTATAGCCTTGCATATGGTCATATGGCCTACCCTGGAGAATGTTCCGTGTGCACTGAATGTATATTCTGCTGTTGTTGGGTCTGGAATTTTCTATAGACCAAGTATGCAAAGGACTTTCTAAAGGACTAAGTATGCAAAATGACCCCCAAATGCTGAAAGAGCAGAGAAACCAGAGAAGGAAGCAGACAGATTTAGTTTGTTGGTATTGATAGATTTATTGAGGGAACTTACAGAACTATGGTCTTTGGCAGCCACAAGACAGCTGGATATCTGTACTGTTACTCCTCAGACCCAGAGCTTATATACCATAGGGAAAGTGTATACATACTGTAGCAAAACAAAGGCAACCCTCCAGAATAGTCAAGGATGCTAAATGCGTTATAGCCTATAATTTATGTAATAACATCAAAGTTGCTTTGATCTAAAAGCAGGAGTAGATGTTCTTACACTAGGGACAGTAAATAAAGTGGGAATCAAGAGGCATTCACAGGACTGGGGCTAGTCAGAAGTCAATATGGTGGATTAGCATCACAAATGGAGTTACTTTTGTCTCCACAGCATCTCTTAGGATTAGATAATTTGTTGTGTTCTTCTGTTTTCTTGTTGGTCTTCTGTTTTGTTTTTCCATCTATTATTGAAAATAGGTTTTTAAAGTCTCCAACTATTGCTGAATTGTGTATTTCTCCCATCAATTTTGTAAGTTTTTATTTTATGTATTTTGGGACTCTGTTCTCAGTTTCACAAATGTTTATGATTATTATGTCTTCCTTATTAATTGACTTTCTTACCATGATAACGTGTCCTGTTGTCTCAAAACAATTTTTGTCTTACAGTATTTTGTGTAACATTAATATTGCAATGTCAGCACTATTTTGATTACTGCTTGCGTGGTATATCTATTTTTATCTTTTTACTTTCAGTCTATTCATGTCTTTAAATCTAAAATGTGTCTCTTGTCAATAACATATAGTTGGTTCATTTTTTTAATCCATTCTGCCAGGCTCTGCTGTTTGATTGGGATATGTAATCCATTTTAATTTAATGTAACTACTGATAAATTAGGATTTATTTGCCCACCTTTTCTATAGCTTATGTCTTTTGTGTTCCTTTATTTCTCAATTCCTGACTTCTTTTGTGTTCGATATTTTCTATTATGCCTTTTTAATTCCCTTGTTTCTTTTCTGTATTTTTTTATTTATGTTTTTAGTGCTTCCTCTTAGGATTACAATTAACATCTTAATTTAAAACAGTCTCTTTCATATTAATACTTAATTTCAATAGTATGCAAAAACTTTCCTTTGGTGTGCTTTCATTCACTTCTACCTCTTTTGTACCATTATTATAAAATACAATTATATCTTTATATATTATAAGCTCATCTCATTTTTATAATTATTGCTTTATGCAGGTGTATTTTAAAACAGGTCAAGAAAAAAGCTACATATATATATTTTTATAATATCTATTTAGTTATCTTTATTGGTGTTCTTTATTTCTTTGTATGGATTTAAGAATTAAAATTTACTGTTTTTTCATTTCAGCCTAGGGATTCTCTTTACTTTTTCTTCTAGAGCAGGTCTGCTATCAACAAATTCTCTCAGGTTTAGTAGTTTTGTTTTGTTTTAATCTCGAGATGTTTTAATTTTCTTTCTTTTTTTTTTTTTTTTGAGACAGATTTTTTTCTTTGTCAGCTGGAGTGCAATGTCATGATCTCAACTCACTGCAACCTCCACCTTCCGGGTTCAAACAATTCTCCTGCCTCAGCCTCCCAAGTAGCTGGGACTACAGGCATATGCCACCACACCTGGCTAATTTTTTGTATTTTTAATAGAGATGGGGTTTCACCACGTTGGTCATGCTGGTCTCGAACTCCTGACCTCAGGTGATCCACCTGCTTTGGCCTCCCAAAGTGTTGGGATTACAGGTGTGAGCCACTGCACCCAGCTCTCCTTCATTTTTGAAAGGGAGTTTAACTGGATATAGAATTATTGACTGACATCGGTGTCTTTCAACACTGAAGAAATGGTCATCTCACTCTCTGTGGCTTCCATCTTTTCTGATGAGACACAGTCATCTATACTAGGACCATAACTTCCCCCATTTCGTTTTAGTTGCCCCTTTACTTTTGTGTGCTTTCTGTCTTCCAAAAGCTTACTGAGATAGCAGGTTCTTAGATAACCAACTCCTGTCCCTTGCTCTATGGGCTTATTCTTTATAAAATTTCTTTAACAGTCTTTTCACAAGAGTCTCAGGAGGAAAGGAAAATACATGAGTTCAATCACTACCTAAACCAAATGTCCTGTATATTTTGCTATGGATGATCTGATCCAAGCCTTTGAATTGCCAAGAGCTACACACCTTCTTGTGTTATAAGACACCCTGGCTTGCCTCCCAGACATGTGAAATAGGTTTCCCAGAATAACTATTAGAAAAATAGAGAAATGGTTCAGGAGTTGAAGAAGTAGAAAATCTTGTTATCCTTCCTAGTCTGCATATAAATAGGGATGAAGTGAATAACAAATTCTGCTATACTCAGTATTTTGAGCTTTTCCTGTTGAACTAGCTAAAATTATTATTATTCTTTTTTAAGACAGGATCTCACTTTGTCACCCAGGCTGGAGCACAGTTGTGTGATCATGGCTGACTGCAGCCTCAACTTCCCAGAGTCAAGCAATCCTCCTGCCTCAGCCTTCTGAATAGCTGGGACTATACGTGCTTACCATCACACCTGGCTAATTTTTTCTATTTTTTGTAGAGATGGGGTCTCACTATGTTGCCCAGGCTGGTCTCAAATTCCTGGGCTCAAGCGATCCTCCCATGTCAGCCTCCCAAAGTGTTAGAATTACAGGCATGAGCCACTGCACCCACCCAGAAATTATTAATTGAAAAAAATTTCAAGCAATGTCACAAAAGATGTATTCAAAGGTAAATATAATTATGTATCTACAATATTTATATATTTATTAATACAGATATTCAGATAATGAACATGTATTGATTATAAAGTCACTTTATGGTGTCCAAACTGTGGTATCTGGTACTTCACTAAAAAGTGTCTGATATCTGGGGAGTCTTTGATCTTGTTGATACTACCTATATAGCAATGTTCAGATTTCAAGTGATGTCTTTATCCTAAAACAGAATTTTGGTAGCCAGGTCTCATCCAGGAGTATGAGCTTGTTTTTAGATCTGGTTGGTGATGTAGGTTTTCTTACTGTATTTCATGATTTTGTGAAGGTTGGCTTAGGAATTGTGGAAAGAAGGAAAAGAAGGTCTTTAGTGTTTAACAACTAAACAGAACCCAGGAAACAGACATTCACAATAACCTATATGAATATGAATACTTGCTGTTAGGTAAAGGCAAACTGCTTACCTAGTACAGTGATTCTGGAAGCATCAGCATCACATGGAAATGAGTTAGAAATGCAGAATTCTCAGTTCCACCCTAAAACTACTGAGTCCAAAACTCTAGAGGGGGTGCCCAGCAGTTTGGGATTTTAAGAAAGCCATCCAGGTGATCTGATGGATGTTAGTTAGGAATTGTTGGCTTTTTGCTGAGCTTAGAAGTATCTTTGGTAATGTCTTTGATTTGAGGTTGATTGAACCTATGGGAATATGTTTCAATCAAATAAGCCATGTGTGGCTGCTTGTGGGAAAAAGGATAGGAAATACAGAAACCTTAGTTGTAAAAAAAAAAAAAGCTTCATCTATAGTTAACATCTTACCCATTCTTTATTATAATGTGTTTTCTGAAGAATCCAAATCAAATAGCCTATTTCTTTAAATGATGAAATAGCAGGGTTCCTGCTGAAGTGTTGTTTTTCCCCAGCCTGTGACTAGTCTCCTGAGAGCCTTGGAGACTTCTCTAGGGTGTATTTGAGGTGTGAAATCACAGAAGCCAGTGAAGGTAATAGTGTAGTAAACTGCCAGATATAACACATTTCTAGGTGGCTCTCACTCCTTTCCCCAGGACTAACCTAATCAGAAATATTGAGGGGTCTGAAAAAAGAAAAAGGGTTTTTTTTTTTGGCTTCCTCTGGGATGATTTGAAAAGAAAATAAATTTTTTTTTTTTTTTTTTTTTTTTTTTTTTTTGAGACAGAGTCTGGCTCTGTTGCCAGGCACTAGACTGGAGTGCAGTGGCGCGATCTCGGCTCACTGCAACCTCCGCCTCCCGGGTTCAAGCAATTCTTCTGCCTCCGCCTCCCGAGTAGCTGGGACTACAGGCGCACGCCACCACGCCCAGCTAATTTTTGTATTTTTAGAGGATGGTCTGGATCTCTTGACCTCGTGATCCGCCCGCCTCGGCCTCCCAAAGTGCTGAGATTACAGGCGTGAGCCACCGCGCCCGGCCTTAAAAGAAAATAAATTTTATGTAGTCATGTCATTTTTTAGTTTATAAATTCAGAGGTGAGAACATTTCAGTTTGAAATAAATCTATTTTTGTTTAGTTTTACTACATAAGGAATCAAACAGTGCTTTAATTCTTTAAGAAGAAAATACTACAGTGGTATTAAGAGACTGTTTTTATAGCATCTGAGCCACATAAACCTCGATACAGTAAATCTTCACTCAGCCATACCTGCTGAGGGGATGTGAGTAAAGTATGTAATTGGTATTAGGGAAGGTATCCTAAAGGAGAGAAAATTTGGGCTGAGAGTTGAGGTTACTGCTGTCATGCATATTTGGCTGAGAAGAAAACAAATCCAACTCTCAGGGAATTGGAACACAAATCTGTCACATAGAAAATGGGCAGGAAGTTACAGATATAAATGTGATCAGGAAGACTAAATAAGGATAATTCTATTTCTTGTATTTGCATAGTGCTGCCATGTAATTATATATGTTCTTAGTAATAACGCTGAGATGGGTAGGTTCCTACCTTACAGATGAAAAAGCTGACATTCAGAGAGATTAAGTGATAATAGTGTTGGTGGTGGCCTTTTATTGAATGTTTATTCAGGCATACATCCAACAAATACAGAGTACCACTATGTGCAGGTCCTGTTCTAGGCTTTGGAGATAAAGCAATTGACAAAGCAGACAAAAAAATCTATTCCCTCATGGAGCTTACATTCCAGTAGGAGAAGGCAGACAATAGACAGGACAAATACATAAAGTATGTAATGTGTTAGATGTGTTTTCTCCATAAGTCCTGTGGAGAAAAATGAAATGAGGGGGAGTTGATTTAAATTTTAATTAGGATGATGTTGAGGGTTTTGAAGAGAGGGGTTACATGACTGGCTAAAGTTCACAGGATTACTGTAGCTGCTGTATTGCGAACAGACTGACTTACGTGTTGGGGACAGAATTAGGTCTGCATATAGGCTGTCAGGTCATCTTTACAATGACCCAGTATGGTAGGTATTAAGTCTCAGAGATATTAGTAAATGTGCCTAAGATCATAAAGCTAATAAGTGCCAACTCCTCTATTGAAAATGTGTTTGGATTTTATAATCTTGAATTATAATCTTAAATCTTAAATTATAAACAAGACTAGCATTCTTGTTTCTATTAGGAGGTAGGAGGCTAAAATGTGTAAAGGGGCATGTTCCTGACACTTGTCTTTGAGACAACAGTGAGTGAAAATTTGGATTAAAAAATCAGTAAATTAATATCTGCACAAAGGAAAACAGATTTTAAAATCTCATAAATAGGGACAGCTGCAAAGTGTCTTGTAAGTGAAGGAATTATAAATGGAAATTAATGGTACAAAAATGCATCTGATTTAAGTGAATCTGATTTAAAATATATAAATAACAATAAAATTTCTATTTAATGTGGAATTTGGTAAATAAAATTTATGCAAGCCCATTGATTTGGACCAAGTTGCTGCATGAGACCCTAACAGACCAAACCAAAATGGAGTCATTCATGCTACATGCCACATAATTAAACTGAAACTTAAAGAACAAACCAATAGGAAATCCTTAAATGGGCCAGTTTTCTAGAAAAAAAAAAGCAAAATAAACAGGAGATTTGTAGCAATCAGTGAGAAAGGGCCCTGTCAACCTGGCCAGCATAAGGAAGTCTCTTCTGCTTAAACTCATACAAGGAGAGTAACCTGAGGATAACAAATCTGCTTTTTGTACTGGGCTGTTTTCCTGTTTCTGCTACAGCTGCCTTATAAAAAGCCAGTTGTCCGGCACACCCAATGGAGCTCCTTTCTATTTTTTAGAGTGAATATTATGTTGCCCAGTTCATGAATTGTGAATAAAAGCCAGTTAGATCATTAAAACTGTATTTGTTCAAATTTTATTCTTTAACAGGTCTTTATTGTTCAGAAACTATATGTGTAGTCCTTAAGAGCACAAACTCCGGTGCTGAACTGTGGGAATTCAAATTCCAGTTCTCATGCTTAATAGCTATGTAACTTTAGGCAAATTATTTGACTTCTCTTTATCTTAGTTTCCTCATCTATAAACACGAATAATATACAGAACTGAATACATGCTTACTTATGCAATCAGCAGTTGTGCTACTTGGTATTTACTCAGATGAGCAAAAAACTTAGGTCTACACAGAAATCTGTGCACGAGTGTTTATAGCAATTTTATTTATCACTGCTTAAACTTGGAAGCAACCAATATGTGCTTCAGTAGATGAATGGATAAATAAACTGTGATATATCCATACCAAGGAATATTATTCACTGCTAAAAACAAGTGAATAATACTCATTTAAGGTTTAGCCGTGAAAAGATATGGAGGAACCTTAAATGAACGTTATCCAATGAAAGAAGCCAATCTATAAAGGCTACCTATAAAGGCTACCTACTGTGTGATTCCACCCCGTGACATTCTGGAAAAGACAAAACCATGGAGACAGTAAAAAGATTAGTGGTTCTCAGGGTTTCAAGGAGAGGGAGAGATTAACAGTTGGAGCACAGAGGATTTTTAGGGCAGCGGAAACCACTCTGCATAATACTATTATGGTGGATACCTGTTATACCTTTACTAAACCCACAGAATGCACAACACAGAGTGAGCCCTAAGGTTAAATATGGACTTTGGGTGATAATTATGTGTCAGTGTAAGTTGATTGTTAACAAATGTACCACACTGTGTGGGGAGTGTGTTGGGGATGGAGAAACAGGGGTATATGGGAAGCCTCTGTACCTCCTGCTCAGTTTTACTGTGAACCCAAAACTGCTCCAAAAAAACAAAGTCTAGGCCGGACACGGTGGCTCACGCCTGTAATCTCAGCACTTTGAGAGGCCAAGGTGAGAAGATCACAAGGTCAGGCATTTGAGACCAGCCTGACCAAAATGGTGAAACCCCATCTCTACTAAAAATGCAAAAATTAGCTGGGCATGGTGGTGTGTGCCTGTAATCCTAACTACTTGGGAGGCTGAGGCAGGAGAATTGCTTGAACCTGGGAGACGGAGGTTGCAGTGAGCTAGATTGTGCCACTGCACTGCAGCCTGGCAACAGAGTGAGACTCCAAAAAAAAAAAAAAAAAAAAAAAACCCTCTATTGTAAAAACAAACAAGAGTGCTAGTAGTACTCAATGTGTGGTGAGGATTAGATAAGCTAAGATTATATAAAGCACTTGGAACAGTACCTGGCATGGAGTAAGCTTAGGTGATTTAGTTATTATAATAATATTATATTATTAAAGAGCATAAAAATATTTTTATGGCTTTTATAGGTTCATTCAGGTAGTTGAGCTTCCACTTCTATTTTTTCCCATGTAAGCTTTTCAACCTCAAATTCTTCTGCTATGATTGCTGTCTAGAATCTAATCACATTGACAATATTTATTTAAGTGTAGGCAGAGGGCCTCCTACACTAGAATCACCTGGAGTATAAATTGATAATACAGATTGTTACATTCCTCCAGATTTGCATTTCTACAAGTATCCTGCGTAATCCTGATGCATTCCAGAGTTGGAGAGTTGTGCTATGAGAGTCTGGGAAGGATTATACCATTTCTGACCTCCCAGGCACTGCTTAATGTAGTTCCCCGACAAATTTGTTCAAAAAATACACATGTAGATTTTGGCAGAACACCATGTGTCTGAGAAACAGAAAGGAAAGTAGTGACCTAAGAATTATTCAGTCCATCTCACAATATAGTCTCTGTGTGAAACGACTTTTATGAAGTAGAACATTCTTTGTGTTCTACTCTTCTTAGAATTAGTGATAGTCCATTCCTGCACTTAAGTTAAGTATTCTGTACTAATTACTGAGTGTGTGGCTATTTCTAAACAGTTGAGTAATTTGGGTGCTTTTAGGGATAAAAGGAAACTGTAGGCCTGGGTGAGCAAAATATCTGTCATTGGCAACAGGAAATAGATCTAAATAATATTTGATTGTGCAGTGAAATGACAGGATTATTATTCAAACCCTTCTTCTCCTGATTCTACAACCAGACGTATGAAATAAGTTCAGTTGTGAATGGAAATGATGTTTTTATAAGTCAGAGGAGCTTCCCATTACTAACATTTGTTTCTTCTTTGTTTTTGAGGCTAGAGTGCAGTGATACGATCATGACTCACTGAGGTTGTAGCCTCAACCCCCTGGGTTCAGGTAGTCCTCC
Organism: Alouatta palliata; assembly: GCA_004027835.1. Lineage (NCBI taxonomy): Eukaryota > Metazoa > Chordata > Mammalia > Primates > Atelidae > Alouatta > Alouatta palliata. The sequence goes on from PVKV010006520.1 coordinate 17,390, forward strand.
CACTTCAGTCTCCCAAGTAGCTGGGACTACAGTAGACATGTGCTACCATGCCTAGCTAATTTTTAAAAATTTTTTTTGTAGAGACAAGGTTTTGCCGTCTTGCCCAGGCTGGTTTTGAACTCCTGGGCTCAACCGATCTGCCCACCTCAGCTTCCCAAAGTGCTGGGGTTACAGGCATGAACCACTGCACCCAGCCTATTACTAACTATTAATAGGACTATTGGACAGGTATGAATAGAATCCTATACAAATTCTTATAAAGATAGGAGGAAAATGAAGCCAGTACAGACTAAGAAGGGAAAAAGCAAAAAGATATTGCAGATATGGGTTTGCAAATTAAAATAACAAGTGTTTATTTAAAAATACTTAAAAGCCAGGTATTATGGTAGGAACACACACACACACACACACACACACACACACACACACACACACCCCTGTTTTTATCCTCACAACAACCAAGGAGAGTAAATATTGTAGTCTTCATTTTATAGAAGACATTGAAGCTCAGAATGGTTCATATAGCTGACAGTGAAAAGTCAAGACTTAAACACAGAACTTTTGATTCTAAAATATAGTTTAACATACTTGAAATGTAATTTTTGATCAGCAGTTATATATAGTTGGACTATAAATGAATGTTTTTATGCATAGGTAATGCATATTTGACACTGTTTCATAGTACCCCTGGATTTGAGTTATTTGAAGAAGGCCAGAGGGGATTTTCACTTTCAACCAAGATGAAATAAGAGAAACTAGATTTATTAATACCTTTCCGCCTAAAACAACTAGAAAACTGGACAACATATATAAAAAAATGTCTCCTGGATTTTGGAAAGCAAGCAGCTGAGGACCTGGATCTCTAAGAGAAGAGAAACAAGCACAGTGAGTTTACCATTGCACCAGCTGTCTCCCTGGGGGGCAGTTTCCAGGCTTCAGTGCAGGGAGGGTGACTAAGACAGAGTTTTCCCAGAGGTGTGCAGAGAGCAGAGTTCAGTGTGGCCAAGGTGGCTAGAATTTGCAGAGTCAGGTCTTGGAGATGTGAGAGCAGCACAGGGAGGTACAGAGGGTGCTCAAGGCTTTACTGCCCCAAGGTATTTGGTTGAGTACCGATCTGCACAAATTCTTCTTTGGAGTAGGAATCCAAAGATCTTGGAAGAAAAACATTTTCAAAAAGCAAGTAGGTAGTATGATTGATTAAGAAGCTGAAAGATTGTAGGGCTGTAGTGAAGATTTATATTACTTTAGTCAGAAAAAAAGCTATTGGGCTGGGCGCGGTGGCTCACGCCTGTAATCTCAGCACTTTGGGAGGCCAAGGCAGGCGGATCACTTGAGGTGAGGAGTTTGAGACCAGCCTGGCCAACACAGTGAAACTCCATCTCTACTTAAAAAAAAAAATACAAAAATTAGCCAGGTGTAGTGGCAGACACCTATAATCCAAGCTACTTGGGAGGCTGCAGCAGGAGAATTGCTTGAACCTGGGAGGTGGAGGTTGCAGTGAGCTGAGATTCTGCCACTGCACTCCAGCCTAGGGGACAGAGCAAGACTCCATCTCAAAAAACAAAAAATATGTTAAAAACTAGGGGCACTTTGGGAGGCCAAGATGGGCAAATCACCTGCAGTCAGGAGTTCAAGACCAGCCTGGCCATCATAGCAGAACCCCATCTCTACAAAAATACAAAAAAAATTAGCCAGGCATGGTAGCGCATGCCTGTAGTCCCAGCTATTGAGGAGGCTGAGGTAGGAGAATCACTTGAACCCAGGAGGTGGAGGTTGCAGTGAGCCGAGACCATGCTACTGCACTCTAGCCTGGGCAATAGAGTGAGACTCTGCCTCACAAACAAAGATAAAACCTGGAGAAAGTCTGTATAAGAAATATACTGTCCAAATTTACGACAAAACAAAATATGTCTTTATTTTAAACAACTGATGGAGTGAAAGAAAAGATAATCCATTTGACACTCATACTTGGAATGTCTTTAAGCATCACAGGTTTGATGATACAAGATGGTAAAAAAAAAAGTGTGTGCACAGATTATGTGTGTATTATGTATTATATATGATAGTGATAACAATTATATTGTATTTTGTGTCACATTTTAGAATAAGCCTACAGAAAAAGCTTGAGAAAATTATAGATTAACTGAAATTTAAAAGTTAAAAATCTTCATATAAAAATCATATAGTTGGCAGAACTTGAAAGTGGAAGGGAAAGGAAAGTGAACGGTAGTATAAGTTAACTAATTATGTAGAGGGAATTAAGATACTGTTTAAAATTGATAGAGTAAGAGATGGTTAAAGGATATTCACCTTTAAAATTTACAAAGATAATCAGAATTTAAAATTATAGAGACAATCAGAAGACAGATATTTTGGTGTATTAAATAGGGGAAGGTTTGGCATGATGGAAGGTAGGGAAAATGAGCCAGTTTCCTCATCTTTATATCAGGAATTCAGTAGTATTATTTAAAGATGATAGCATAAGAACCAGAGGTCTAAGTATAGTGACGATTACCCCCAGCCCCAGAATAACTAAAGTGAGAGTTTAAATGGTTTACCTCTGTGGGATAAAACTTGGCTTTGGGGGATAGGAGGTGGAAACTTTTATTTTTCATTCTATACCATTTATTCACTTTAAACTTTCATATATGTATAACTATCCTTAGTGAATATCTTTTTTAGCCTCAAAATATATGGACCAGCTTTATTCTTTGACTATTGTTGTATCTTGATGTGTCTTGAGATTGCTGAAAATGCTAATATGATAATAAACCACATAAACTTTTCCAGTAAGGAAGATGAATGGTTTCGTTCTTATTTGTGACAATCATTCCACATCTAGGGGCTAGACTTCAGTTCTGGGCACTAGAATATTAATAACTATAGAGTGTATATATAGAAAATGGCATCCAAGCTGGTGAGGAGGTCTAGAACCATTACTTATGATGAAAGGTAAAGGGAACTGCTGATGTATCATCTGGGAAGCTATGTATCAGAAGTGAGGGGAGCATGATCACTGGCTTTAAGATATATGGAAGAAAGGGTGTATTGCTCTGTGGGAGCAGAAATAGGACCAGTGAGTAGAAATTATAAAGTGGTAATATAAAAAGCTTTCTAGCTATCAGAGCTGTGTAATGATGTCACTGTTACTGTTTAAACAAAGATATTGTGGAGAGTATGCTCATGTTTGTTTAGGATTCTCTTAGAGGACTTCTGCAGTTCCTTACAACTTAGAGTTTCTGAAGGATTAGTTAGAAAGAAATCTTTAAAGTAGTCCATAATTATACCTGTACTCTTTGTGACCCAAAAGAGTATAATTAACTCAACATATACTTTTAAAATAGTCGTTGTATTAGTCCGTTCCCACGTTGCTGTAAAGAAATACCAGAGACTGAGTAATTTATAAAGAAAGGAGGTTTAATTGGCTCACAGTTCTGCAGATGTACAGGAAGCATGACAGCGTCAGTTTCTGGGGAGGCCTCAGGGAGCTTTTACTCATGGCAGAAGGCAAAGCGAGAGTAGGCGTCTTACATGACAGAAGCTGAAGGAAGGCAGGGGGAGTGTTTACATACTTTTAGACAACTAAATCCCATGAGAACTCACTCACTGTACACTACCAAAGCGGGATCTTGCTGAATCATTCATGAGAAACCTGCCTCCATCCATTATCCAATCACCTCCCACCAGGCCCCACCTTCAACATTCGGGATTACAATTCCATATGAGAGTTGGGTAGGGACACAGATCCAAACCATGTAATTCCACCTGTGGCCCCTCCAAATCTCATGTCCTTCTCACATTGCAAAATACACTTATGCCTTTCCAACAGTCCCCCAAAGTCTTTACTCATTCCAGCACTAACTCAAAAGTCCAAAGTCTCATTTGAGACAAGGCTAGTACCTTCCACCTATGAGCCTATAAAATAAAAAACAGATTAGTTACTTCTAAGATACAATGGGGATATAAGCATTGGGTAAATACTCCCATTCCAACAAGGAAAAATCAGCTAAAAGAAAGGGGCTACAAGTCCCATGCAAGTCAGACCCAACAGGGCAGTCATTCAACCTTAAAGCTCCAGAATACTCCATGGGCACACTTAGAAACGGTGGGCTCCTAAGGCCTTAGGCAGCTCAGCTCCTGTAGCTTTCCAGGGTTCATCTCCTAAGGCAGCTCTCAGGGACTGGCATTGAGTGCCTATGGCTTTTCCAGGTACAGGGTGCAAGCTGCTGGTAACTCTGTCATTCCAGGGTCTGGAGGACAATGGCCCTCTTCTCACAGCTGCACTAGGCAGTGCCCCATTGGGAACTCTGGGGGCTCCAACACTACATTTCCTCTCTGTGCTACCCTGGTAGAGGTTCTTCATGAGGGCTCTGCCCCTGCAGCAGGCTTCTGCCTGGACATTTCAGTTTTTCCATTCATCCTCTGAAATCTCTTAGAGGTTCCCAAGCTTCAACTCTTGCATTCTGTGTACCTGCAGGCTTAACTCCACGTGGGAGACACCAAGGCTTACGGCCTGCACTGTCTGAAGCAGTGTCCTGAGCTGTACTTGGGCCCATTTTAGCTATGGCTGGAGCTGCTGGGGTGCAGGGAACAGTGTCCTGGGGCTGCACAGAGCAGCAGGACCCTGGGCATGGCCCACAAAACTATCTTTCTCTCCCAGGCCTCTGAGCCTATGCCTAGAAGATCTCTGAAATGCCTTCAAGGTGTTTTTCCCATTGTCTTGGCTATCAGTACTTGCCTTCCTTTTCAGTATGCAAATTTTGGCAGCTGCTTGAATTGCTCTCCTGCAAATGGGCTTTTCTTTTTTACCATATGACCAGGCTGCAAATTTTCCAAACTTCTATGCTCTGCTTCCCTTTTAAATATAAGTTCTAGTTTCAGGTCATGTCTTTGCTCATGCATATGAGCATAGCCTTTTAGAAGTAGCCAGGTGACTGACTTCTTGAACACTTTGTTGCTTAGATATTTCTTCCAATAGATACCCGAAATTCTCTCTCAAGTTCAAAGTTCCACGGATACCTAGGGCAGGGACACAATCTAGCCAAGCACTTTGCCAAGGTTTAACAAAAGTGACCTTTGCTCCAGTTCCCTGTAAGTTCCTCATTTGCATCTGAGACCTCCTCAGCCTGGCCTTCACTCTGCATAACACTGTCAGCATTTTAGTGACAGCCTTTCAACAAGTCTCTAGGAAGTTCCAAATTTTCCCTCATCTTCCAGTCTTCTGAGTCCTTCCCACTCTTCCAACCTCATCCTATTACCCAGTTCCAAAGCTGCCTTCACATTTTCAAGTATCTTGCATTGCTCTAAAGAAATAGGTGAAACAGGGTAATTTATCAAGAAAAGAGGTCTGATTGTCTCATGGTTCTGTAGCATCTGCTTTTGGGGAGGCTTTATGGTGGAAGGCACAGTGGGAGCAGGAGCAGGAGGAAGGGCAGGGAGGTGCTACACACTTTTAAATAACCAGATCTCGTTAGAACTGTACCACAAGACAGCATCAAGGAGATGATGCTAAACCATTCATGAAGGATCCACCCCCATGATCTAGTCACCTCCCACAGGCCCCACCTCCAACACTGGAGATTATAATTTGACATGAGATGTAGGTGGGGACACAGATCCAAACCATATTAGACATGTTTTCAATAGGCTTTAGGATACAGAGATAAATAAGACATGAATAGACTCAGGGAACACAATGTAATATGTGTCATAGGGAACCTGTTCTGGATTTTTCATTCTCTAGAGACATAAAGGTGAACCAGTCATAACTCCTCGTGACCCCATGATCTAGAGGGGAGACTGTCAGGTGTACATGTTTCATTACAGTACAGCTGAAGAACAAAGAGAGAGGGCAGGGAAAGCTTCACAAAGAAAGTGATGACTGATCCAAGTTTGTCACCAGCATGCTCTGTCACTCTCCATGCTGGATCATGTGGGACAAGGTAGGACCTTCTCTGGGATATGGATCATAACTTCTGTTATACAAAATAGCCAGGGCTAGAGTCCCAATTGCTCCAAAATTCCATGATTCTAATATGGTGATAATTGTTTTTCTCATCTAAATATTTTAAGAAAATAGTCTGAATTTTAAAATAATATGGTAAAAATGTGTTTCATCTAAGTCTCATCTTAATGGATATCCTTTCAAGTTAAGTTTTTGCTAATGAATTTCCTGGAACAACTTGTTCCATTAGTCCCTTTACTTAATGTCTTTATGTAACGTTCATTTGAAATATTAGGCACATTATAAAATTTTGCATTAATTAGTATGATATCCAGTTTGTGACATTATTAATATTTCAGGAAGTATTATTTTTAATTTCACTTTAGTTCACCCCTATGATTTTAATTCCTGTATTTCTTTTAAAGGGAAACAGCTTTATTAAATAGGACTTTAGATTTTAAATTTTGTACCTTTTGAGCATATAAAGATTGCTTTTAGAAGTAAAATTTTAGTGAACTTGAAATTCTCAAAGAATCACTGAGATTTGAGAAGTGACTTTTTTCTCACAGTACACCAAATCCAGTACACCAAAGAAAAATATTAATTAGGGCTGGATTTAATTACCACTGTATACTTACTGGTGCAACAATTTCAACAAGTTTTTTGTGCCTTTAAATAAAATTCATAGCCTTTAATAAGCTAATAAAAGTATAATATTTGCCCCTCAATAATGGATGTTCAAACCATAAACATAATTTTGCAAAGAAAATTATTAAAATTATTATTTAGAAAAAACTTTTGAATTGTGTTACTTTCTCTTGTATCATAGTGCACTCCATAAACTTTCTGGGTTATGTGCTTGTATTTTATGGAAATAGTTTTATCATTTATAAAGTTCTACAACTGAGTTTTGTTTTCATGAATATTTAAATTGAGGTATAGTTAGGAACTACAAAGTTGAATTACACAGTTGTTTATTTGGAAGCTCAAAAATGTTGAGATCATCTGTATTAGAATTTCTTTCATCTGCAGCTGTGTACTAGTTGAAAAAACTGAACTGGAAGCTAAAAGATTGGATTAACTACCACCCTACTACTTAGTGTGTTAACCTTGCTGACATGACTTTCCATACCTTTAAAGTAGGGGATGATAGCTACTTCGTAGAGTTCTTGTTAGAAAAAAGTGATTTAATATTGGTGTCTGGCATATAGAAAGAACTTAACAAAGGTGATAGTTTTTGGTTTTTTGACATCTAAGAAGATTTAATTAACTTTCTTTAATGGAAACTGTATCATTTGAGCAATACAGCAATCACTTAGCCGTGAAAAAGCATGAGCTGAATGAGGACGATTAACTACAGATTAATGTCCTATAAATGCAGTAAAATAAAAAGAATCAGGGAGGGCTTAACTTTAACAATGTATTTTATATAATATATAATATGCCAAAAATATTTCAGTGTGTAATCAATGTAAAAATTAGTAATGAGGTATTTTACATTGTATTTTTTGTGTTAAATTTTCAGCATCTTGTGTGTATTTTACACTTATAGCACATCTCAACCTGACTAGCCATGTATTTCAAGTATCCATCTCTTGGCCAATGACTGCAGCATTGGATAAGAAAGTTCTAGCCGTAGTTTGGATGATTAATAAATGACTATCCCAACGCAAACTTTCAAAAAAGATTTTTTTTCCAACAGACTACCATGGCTGCAGGAGTCTTGGCTCAGAATAAACAACCATATTCTACCATGGTGAATAACAGTGAGTGTGCTGCAAACATGAAAGGTAATATATCTTTAATATACTTTCTGTCACTCTGTGCAAGCTAGTGTTTAATGAAAGTGACTATATGAATGGACATGAAAGAAAAGGCTCTATTCTTCATACTAGAATCCCAAGTTTCAGGTATTACTGCCTTACCATGCTGGCATGCTAGAATTCCTTTTCAAAATCCTGAATAATGACCTTGGCCTTTTAAGAAGGAGTATTGCAAACAGTGTTTGTCTCCTGCATTATTATCATCAGCTGAGATTATGTATTTATTCCTATCATCAAATGCCTACTTATGAATTAAACTTTAATTTCATTCTCCTTTCATTAGTTGCTGTTGCCACTTAGCACATCCAGAAGAACTCCAACCCTACCTCTCCCACTGTTTTTTCTCCCATGTTGTTTTGATTTTTATATGGCACCCCAGGCAAAGACAAGTGCCATGACTTGAACTCTTACTACCACACTTGCCCTTTACCATCACAAGCTCTGAGGTGGGAGTCTCCCTGCTTCTGCTTTGATATTGCTGGTCTTGCTGCCACCACTAGCAGTTAGCTGAGGGAGATGTTAAGTAATTTCTCTTGGCAGTACCACTTGCAGTATTTTGTAAATGCCCCCTTGGGGCTTTGCCCACATTTCACTTTGGTCCTACTGTCTAGAGAATGAAGGATTTCTCCCCTAAGTGTGGACTAGATGATAGGAAGAAGAGTTAAAGGAGTAAGGGTCTAACTAAAGATACTGAGTTCAACACTTGCTGAGAACAGTCGGTTCTGTTGATTGTGTTTTTGTTGGAATCTGACTGCTCCACTAGGGGGAGCTCTCTCTCATCAAGAAAACCGTTTCCCACTTCTCATCTTGTCTAAACTCCATATCCTTGTAGATCCTCCTTCATCTATCTTTGCTGTGTTTGGCCCTAGAGGCACTAATACTACTCATAACTACCATCTGTGAACAGCTTCTAGGTGCCGGACTTAATGTGTTAGTTTCCCTGGTCTTAGAAGTACTGTCTAAAACAACTAAAACAAACCCAAAATGATGTCTACTAGCTGCTTCTCTTTTAGAATGTTTCTTTCCTCCCAAGTAATTCTTCAGCCAACAAGTCTGAGTCAGACGAACCTTTTTCCCTTTTCTTTCTTCTGTTGTAATGTTTCCTTAGTTGGTATTTCTTAATGGCGATTCTGTTGGCCTTGGGGGTGGGACAACTCTTTGTTGTACTGGAGAGCTCTGAGCACCTAACATATATAGCATCTCTGACTCTTCCTACTAAATCCAGTAGCATCCCCAGGTTCCAGTGATAATGAAAAAACCCTGCATATTTCCAAACACCCTCGGAAAGGTTGTACTGCCTCTATTGTGATCCACTAGGTATGCTAACTTTTACCTTTCCAAAAACATTTTTTTATTAAAATTTTCCTCTTAGTATAAATGTAGCTAATTTTTAATTAGGAAAAAACCTGGACAAATAAAATATACTTTATGGTTAATTTTCTTAAAGCATATCTCATCTATAAAGATAGTTATACTTTATTATGTTTATGGATGGGAAGTATTTTTTGAAATGTCTAATGCATCATGGGAAAATTTAATTGGGGGAGATACATAAATAAATATTTATTTTTAAAGGAAAATAGAAAACTTATCAAGAAGTAGCTGTGGAGTGAGACAGACCCTAGACTTAAATCTTGATCCTACTACTTTAAAAAAAATGTTTTTTTTTTAGACGGAGTCTCACTCTGTTGCCTAGGCTGGAGTGCAGTGACACAGTCACGGCTCACTGCAGCCTCCACCTCCCATGTTCAAGAGATTCTCCTGCCTCAGCCTCTTGAGTAGCTGAGACCACAGGTGCATGCCACCACACCTGACTAATTTTTGTATTTTTAGTAGAGATGGAGTTTCACCATGTTGGCCAGGCTGGTCTTGAACTCCTGACCTCAAGTGATCCGCCCACCTCCGCCTCCCAAAGTGCTGGGATTACAGGCATGAGCCACTGCGCCCGGCCATAAAACAACAACAACAACAAAAACTTTTATTGTGGAAAAATTCAAACATGAAAGTATACAGAATGAAATAAAGATCCCCATATTTGTATCATCTCCCATATATGCATCATCCCTCAAATATGTACCATCACCCAGCTTTAACAATCTCAGCCACTCACTTCTCTCACTCAGTTCCGTACATTCGTATTGCTTTGAAGCAAACTCAAGGCATCACATCATTTTATTTGTTAAATAACTACATCATTACTACCATACCTCAAATAATAGTATTTACTTGATATAATCAAATACCTGTTTAGCGTTCAATTTTCTAATTATCTTATAGATACATCATAAATATATTTATATAAATTGTCTGTGTGTGTGTGTGTGTGTGTGTGTGTGTAATTTGTTTGAATTGGGATCCGAAAAAGGTCAATACATTGTAATTGGTTGCTATTTAGCATTAATCTCTTTTCTTTTTTATCTCCCAGGCTGGAGTGCAGTGGTGATATCTCAGCTCATTGCAACCTCTGCTTCCTGAGTTCAAGCGATTCTCATGTTTCAGCCTCCCGAGTAGCTGGGATTACAGGCGTGTGCCACCATACCTGGCTAATTTTTGTTTTTTTTTAGTAGGGACAGAGTTTTACCGTGTTAGCCAGGCTGGTCTCCAACTCCTGGCCTCAAATGATCCACCTTCCTCAGCCTCTGAAAGTGTTGGTAGTGTGTGCTACCGTGCCCAGCCTTCAAGCTCTTTTAAACTTGGGTTTCCCTCTGTCTCTTTTTCCTTACAGTTTATTTGTTGAAGAAAACAGGGTTGTTGTTGTTGTTTTTTTTTTTTTTTGCCTCGTAGAGTTTGCCACAATCTGTATTTTGCTGATTATATTGATGTGATATTTTCTATAAATTGGATGCCCAGGCTGTATGATTGTCTTGTTTTTTGTGATGTTAATTTTTTTATTTTGAAATAATTTCAAACTTACTGTAACGATACAAGAAAAGCACACAAAAGAATTCCTACTTTCTGTTCACCCAGAGACCCCTATTCAAGTTTTGTCAGCAGTCCCAATAATATCCTTTAATAGGAAAATGATTCCGCTAATGTTTTTTAAATCTCTTTCAAAGGCCTTAGGCACTCCTTTCTTGACCTTTATGACCTTAACATTTTTTAAGATTACAGATTACTTTATAACATGTTCCTCAATTTGGGTTTGTTTGCTGTCTCCTTACGATAAGACTGAGATTATGCATTTTTGGTAGAAGGGTCACAGATAACACAAGATGTCATTTTGCCCCATCACTGGTAATGTTTAGTTTGATCACGTCAGTAAAGTGGTATCTGCCAAACTTTATCCATTATAAATTATTCTTTCTCCCCTCACAATTAATATTTTAAGGAGAGATGCCTTCAGATTACATAAATATCCTGTTCCACATCCAACTTTCACCCAGTAGTTTTAGCATCTGTTGCTGTTTCTTACCTGAATTATTGCTATGATAGGTAACTGGAGATTTTCTTTCCTTGCCCAACCTTCTGATAACTGGAGATTTTCTAATTTCATTATTCTTTATGCCTTTACTAGTTGGCATTCTAGTGTAAGGAAGAATTTATTCTTATTATTTGTGTGTTCAATGTATTTATTTAGCATGGCTTCCTGTTTTGTTCAGTGGGTTGTAATCCTTTACTATCATTTATTTTGATGCTTCAGTTTCCCCATATTTGGACAGTAAAAGCCCCTTCAAGCTGTTCAGAATGTACATTTTACATGTCCCCACCATTCCTATATTCCTCACTCTCTGGCACAGCATGATCATCCAGCTCATCTTACTCTTTTCTTGCTCTGGCCCAGAAATCAGCCATTTCTTCAAGGAGCCTTGGTTCTTTTTAGTAAAGAAATGGTACTTAGAAACCAAGATCTGATATGCTCACTACTACTGGAATATCATGATTCCCAACCCCTTTTAGGGACAAAGCTAGGAAACATGTGTTCATGCATGTACATATGTATCTGTCCATTTTTACATATACAGTCATCCCTCCTAATACACAGGGGATTTGTTCCAGGAACTTCCCACCCCAGGTATACCAAATTCACGCATATTCAAGTCTCACACTCTCCTCTGTGGTACCCACCTATGCTAAAGCGTTTTGCATCTTGCAAATACTGTATTTTCAGTCCCTTTTGGTTGAAAAAAATCTGCATATGAGTGGACCAGCTCAGTTACACCTTGTATTCAAGAGTCAACTGTATATTTATTTCTGTTTCTGTCTATATATATTGAAAACAAGTTCACCTTGGTACTTCTAGTTCTTTTTTTTGAGATGGAGTCTCACTCTGTCACCCAGGCTGGAGTGCATGGCAGTCTCTGCTCACTGCAACCTCCACCTTCTGGGTTTAAATGATTCTCCTGCCTCAGCCCCCCGAGTAGCTTGGATTATAGGTGCCCCCACCACACCTGGCTAATTTTTGTATTTTTTCAGTGTTTCACCATGTTGGCCAGGCTGGTCTTGAACTCCTTAGTTCAAGTGATCTGCCTGCCTTGGCCTCCCAAAGTGCTAGGATTATAGGCGTGAGCCACCATGCCCGGCTGGTACTTTCAGTTCTAATCCAATATTATACCATTATTACAGCTTTTCCCATTTATAATTATGTAAGAATGAGAAACCTGGCTCTTATTATCCCCAGTGTGTTTGCTTATTTACTCAGTCCTCCTTTTCCTAACCGGTCTCTCAACCCTGCCAGGCCATCACCCAACTCAGCTGTATTTTCCACACAGGGCCCGCACCCTGCCAGGCCCCACAACATATACCATGTACCCTACTAGTTACCTTCCTAGTGTTGGCGCTGACCTCTGCTAGATGACCCTTGCGTAGGCTTTATGTATGGCCCTTTCTATTTGATTATATATACATTTTTAATTCAAATATTGAGATAATTGGACATTCACATGCAGGTATAAGAAATAATACAGAAGGATCCTATTTACCCTTTCTCCAGTTTCTACCAATAGTAGCATCTTGAAAAACTATTGTATAATAATAATATCACAGCCAGGATATTGACATTGTTATGGTCAAAATGCAGAACAGTTTCATCAACATATGATCCCTTCTGTTTCCTTTATAGTCAAACCCACCTCCACCCATGACGCTGGCCTGTGGCAACCACTGTCTGTTCCCCAGTTCTGCAATTTTGTCATTGCAAGAACATTATGTATATAAAATCATACAGTATGTAACCTTTTAGGACTGACTTTTTCAGTCAGCCTAATTCCTTTGAGATTCATCCAGGTTGTTGTGTGTACCAATAGTTGATTCCTTTTTATTGCTGAGTTCTATTCTGTAGTATGGATGTACCACAGTGTGTTTATTAGTTCACTCACTGAAGGGTGTCTGGATTATTTCCAGTTTGGGGCAATTATGAATAAAGCTGCTGTAAACTTTCATGGACAGATTTTTGTTTGTAGATGGGTTTTTATTATTCTGGAATGAACACCCAAGAATTTACTTTCTAGGTCATATGATAGTTACATGTTTGGCTTATATAAAACTGCCAAACTATTTTCCAGAGTAGTTGTACCATTTTACACAAATGATCAAGTTTCTGTACGTCCTCACCAGCGTTAGGTTTTATTAGTATTTATTTTAGCCATTAGAGCAGTTCTGTAGTGGTGTCTGTTGTGGTTTGAATTTGCATTTCCTTAATGGCTAATAATGATAACCTCTTTTCATGTGCTTATCTGCTATCTGTATATTCTCTTTTTACAAGTCTGTGCATGTCTTTTATCCACTAATTGAATATTTTTTACTGTTGAGTTTTAGGAGTTCTTTATATACTGTAGATATTACATCTTGCTGTGATACATGGTTTGCAGATACATTCTCCCACTCTGTAACTTACCTTTCCATCTCTTCATATGATCTTTCTCTGAGAAAAAGCTTTTAATTTTCATGAAGTCCAATTATTCTTCTATGGATTACACTTTTGCTGTCAAGTCTTCAGAACTTTTCTTCTATCCCTATCCCCTGAAGCTATGTGAATGTGTTTGTAGATTCACTGTTCTGTTTCACTGATCTATATACCTGTCCCTCCACCTATATCACCCTGTCATGAATACTGTAGTTAGGTAATAGACCTTTGTATTGGATAGAGTGATTCTTCCCACTTAATTCTCTTTTTCAAGATCATCTAAGATAGGACCAGTGACTTTCTATATACAGTTTTAAATAAGCATATTTATGTCAACAAAAAATATTACTGGGATTTTGATAAAAATTAAGTCTGTCAATCAATTTGAGGAGATTGCCATGTTTACTTTGTTGCATCTTGTAATTTATAATTGCGGTATGTTTCTCCATTTTTTTATATCTTTGATTTCTTTCATCAGAATTTTATAATTGTGAGCATATAGATTCATACATGTTTTAAGTTTATACTTAAGTATTTCATTTTCTTTGGGGTGATTGTAACTGGTATTGTGATTGTTTGTTTGTTTGTTTTGAGATGGAGTCTCACTTTGTCACCCAAGATGGGAGTGCAGTGGCATGATCTCAGCTCACTGCAACGTCTGCCTCACAGGTTCAAGCAATTCTCCTGCCTCAGCCTCCCAAGTAGCTGGGATTACAGGCACCTGCCACCATGTCTGGCTAATTTTTATATTTTTAGCAGAGACTCAGTCTCACCATGTTGCCCAGTCTGGTCTTGAACTCCTGACCTCAGGTGATTCACCCACCTCAGCCTCCCAAAGTGCTGGGATTACAGGCATGAGCCACCACACCTGGCTTAGGTATTGTGTTTTTAATTGCAGTTTCCAAATGGTTTTTGTTTGTGTATAGAAATGAAATTGATTTTTGTGTGTTGATTTTATGCCTTACTACTTTGCTGAACTCACTTTCCATTCAGGGAAGTTTTTGGTGATTCTTTGGGATTTTCTTACATAAGCAATCATGTCTGCAAATAAGGGTAGTTTTATTTTCTCCTTTCCAATTCGTATGCTGTTATTTTTTTTTCTTGCCTTATGATAGTAGCCTAAAGCTTCTACCATGCAGAATTAAGAAGCACAAGAGCAAAATCTTTGCCTTCTTCCTGATCTTGGGGAAAGGCATTCAGTCATTCACCTTTCAGTACGATGTTAGGAGGGTTTGTTGTTGTTGTTGTTGACACAGAGTCTCGCTCTGTTGCTCAGGCTGAAGTACAGTGTCACAATCTGGCTCACTGCAACCTCTGCCTCCTGGGTTTAAGCAATTCTCCTGCCTCAGCCTCCTCAGTCGCTTGGATTACAGGTGCCCAGCACCAAGCCTGGCTAATTTTTTTATTTTTGGTAGAGACGGTGTTTTGCCATGATGGACAGGCTGGTCTTGAACTCCTGACCTCAAGTGATCTGTCTGCGTCGCCCTCCCAATATACTGGGATTACAGGCGTCAGCCACCGCTTGTCTTCCATAACAAGTTGAATTAGTTCCCCTCCATTCTTAACTTGCTGAGAGTTTTTATCATGATTTGGTGTTGAATTTTGTCTAATACTTTTTCTATGTTAATTGATATGATCATATGATTTTTCTTCTTTAGCTTGTTGATGTGGTGAATTATATTTATTAATTTTTTAATGTTAAATGAGGCTTATATACCTGTAATACATTTCATTTTGTAGTGGTATATAATTCTTTTTATGCATTGCTGGATTTGATTTGTTGAGGGTTTTCTGAGTTCAGGAGAGATGTTGGACTATAGTTTTCTCTTTTTGTACTCTCTTTATCTGCTTTTGGTATCAGGGTAATGTTTGCCTCATGAAAGGATTTGGGAAATGTTCCCTCCTCTTCTATTTTCTGGAAGGCATTGTGGAAAATTGGTGCCCATTCTTCTTTAAATGTTTGGTAGCATTCTCCAGTGAGGTCATTTAAGCCAGGAGATTTCTTTGGGAGAACTTTTTGTTTATTAATTCAATTTCTTTAATTTTTATAGAACTATTCAGGTTGTCTTATTCATCTTGGTTGAGTCTTGGTAGTTGGCAGTGTTCAAGGAGTTGATTCATTTCTCTAAGTTGTCAAATTTATGTCAACAACTTCTAAATTGTTTGTATTAGTTCCTTGTTATCCTTTAAATGGATGCCACATCTGTAGTAATAGCTCCTGTTTCATTCCTGATATGGTGATTTATGTCTTTTTTAGATTTTTGTCAGTATTACTAGAGGTTTATCAATTTTACTAATTTTTTTCACAGAGCCAGCTTCTTATATCACTTTCACTGTTGTTTTCCTGTTTTTAATCTTACTGATATACTTTCTTATTTTTATCTGTCCAATGCTTGCTTTGTGTGTGTTTTGCTCTTATTTTTCTAGTTTACCTAGGTTAGAATCCGGATTACTGATTTGAGGCCTTTCCTCTCCTCTCACATAAGCATTAAGTGATAGAAATTTCTTACAGATCTCTGCTTTACCAGCAGAGATATATATATTTTGATATATTTTCATTTTTATTCAGTTCTATATGTTTTGTAATTTCCTTTGAGACTTCTTATTTGACTCATTATTTATTTATAAGTTTGATATCTAATTTCCAAGTCTTTGGAGTTTTTTTTGTTGTTGTCTTTTCTGTTATCGATTTCTAGTTTGATTTCATTGTGGGCAGAGAACATTCTCTGTATGATTCCAGTTATTTTAGGAATCAGTCCTAAGACACATTATAATTAAAGTTCTTATTGGAAATTTTCAGCTTATCATTTATCTCCATTTGGATGTTTGTTGATTGTGTCTTCTGATTCAAGTTGTGATTTTTCTAATTCTTGGTATGACAAGTGATTTTCAACTGTATTCAGGACATGTTGGGTCCTTTTTTTCCTTGTTTGGCAGGCAGTCTTCCTGTTGAAGCATTGCCCAGGAGCCAGTTGAGTGTATATGCCCAGCTCCCTGTTCAGCCTTACTGGTACCACCCTGACAAAAGTGGAGTGCTTAGAAACATGCCTCAGTCCAGATGACGAAGTGGAATTTAAGCTCTCTCACCAGCTCTGTTTGACATTTTTGTGGTGAAAGTGAGGCATTGCCTTGCACTGTCATGTTGCCTTTGAGTCAGGGGGATAAGATCAACAACATGAGAAAAAACATATCTGGGCCCCACTGCCACCTGGGAAGAAGTAGAGGGCAACTCACACTGCTTTGTTTCTGCGAGGTGTGGCTGAAGCTCATTTCCCGGCTGGGCCTTGTGGTCCTCGGGAGGTGGAGGTGGGAAGTATAATGGCAACCCTCCCACCTCCCACCACCTCTTTCCTCCTCATACCAGGTAGAGTTGGGGGTTCAGCTCCCCACTGGACCCCACTGACACCAGGGGATTTGGGAATGGGAATGTTGACTATTCTGCTTCACACCCTCTCATTCTGCTTCATTGATGGCAAATGAGTGTGGACGCTCAGCTCCCGTTGAAGCTCCCCAATGCTTGGGGCAGTGGACACAGGAGTGCCAACTAGCCCTTCCTCATACTGTACTGGTCAGTCTTGTTGACACCAACTGGATGTGGAGGTTTGTCTCCCCACTGTGCCTCTTAAGACTAAAGTATGGGGGAAAGTAGAGTGTTTACAGGTCCCCACTTGCACAGCTTTGTTCGGTGTCCTTGATGCTGGGAACAAAGGTTCAGGTCCCCACTGGGTCCCACTGATGTAGAGATAGGTGGTGAGCCTGGTGTTGACTAATCTCACGTTAAACTACCCTATTAAGACTTGTTGCTGCTGGATGAGGCACAGCTCACAGCTAGACCCCAATGACACCACCCTGGCAGGGGAACTGCAGCACTGCCCATTTCTACCTGATGGGGGGAAATCATCTTTTTGCTCAGGTCACCACTGCCACCCAGCAGGGGAATCAAAGTTTCACCTGCTTCTTCCAGTTAGGGTATGGAAAATTAGCTCTCTGATCAGCCCAGAAACCACCCAGTGGGGGAATCAGAGCATCATGTGGTCTTTCTAGACACAATAGAAGATGAGCTCCATGTTTATCCCTCTGACACCATCTGATGGGAGAAGTAGATTGATTCCACTTCTGCAGAACAGGAGTGTTGGATAGATGATTAGCTCCCTGTTCATCCTCCCTGAAACTGGGGGTTGGAAGACAATACGTTGTTTTTAACTGGTATTTAACTGGAGTAGCGTGGGTATTGCCAAAAATATATTCAGTTGTTAGGTCACATTTTCCACAGACCTTTGGCAAAGGGGGACAGGCTTTTCTTATAGCTTGTTCTGAATTGAAGGATTCTGTGACCCCTATTTGGGATCTATGGGAGGCAATAAAGAATCCCAGGTAGCTCACAGCCATGTTGTTCTGCAAGTCCTGAGGTCCTTAGATAGTCTCTCCGTCTCAGAGTCTTCCTATGTGTATGTATTCTGTTGTGTCCAGAGTTTCTAAGTTGTAAGGATGAAGAATGGGGCTACCCTGCCTGAACAGAACCAGAAGTCTGCCTAGTAGCTTTCTGCTTTATTTATTAAGCAAAGGAAAACAGGAAGGAGAGAGAAAGAGAGAATTTCCTTTAACTTCTTCGACATATAATTATCAATAATTCACCCATTTGAAGTACCAATCCAGTGTTTTTAGAACATTCAAAGAGCTATGTAAACAACACTGCAATCAGTTTTGGAACATTATTATCACCCCAGAAAGAAACCTTGTGGGTTTTTGTTTGTTTGTTTGTTTTGTTTTAAGACAGAGTTTTGCTCTTCTTGCCCAGGCTGGAGTGCAATGGCACAATCAGATCACTGTAACCTCTGCCTCCCAGGTTCAAGTGATTCTCCTGCCTCAGCCTCCCAAGTATCTGGGATGATAGGCACGTGCTACCGTGCCTGTCTATTTTGTATTTTTAGTAGAGATGGGGTTTCACCACGTTGGTCAGGCTGGCTGGTCTTGAACTCCTGACCTCAGGTGATCCACCCATCTCAGCCTCCCAAAGTGCTGGGATTACAGGTGTGAGCCACCACACCAGGCGCTGCCTTGTGCTCTTTAGCAAGCATCAGTTCCCATTTGTTCTTCCCCTTCCCTCTAGCCCATGGAGCCACCAGACTATTTTTTCTGTCCTATAGATTTCATTTTTTCTGGAAATTTCGTATAAATGGAACCATATAAATGCATGGTCTTTTGTGATTGGCTTTTTTCACCTAGCATGTTTTCAAGGTTCATCCATGTTGTAGCATGTGTCAGTGCTGCTTCCTGTTTATGGCTGAATAATTTTCCATTGTGTAGGTATACCACATTCTATTTATCCATTCCCCTGGTGGGCATTTCGATGCTTTTCACTTTTTTGCTATTATGAGTAATAATAAAACGTGAGTTTTTGTGTGAACTATGTATTTTTCTTGGGTATTTACCTGGGAGGAAAGATCTGGGTCATTTGGTAACTGTTTATCATTTGAGGAACTGCCGGACCATTTTCCAAAGTGTTTGCTACATTTTATATACCTACCAGCAGTAGATAAGGGCTCTCATTGTTTGACATCCTCACTGATTCTTGTTATTATCTGACATTTGATTGGAGCCATCCTAGTAGGTATGAAGTGGTATTCATTATGGTTTTAATATGCATTTCCCTAGTGACTAGTGATGTTGAGCATCTTTTTATGTATTTATTGAAACTTTCTACATCTTGTTTGGAGAAATGCCCATTCAAATTATTTGCTGTTTTTAAATTATTGAGATATAAGTCACATACCATAAAATTTACCCTTTTAAGGTAGTCATTGGTTTTTAGATACACTTAAGGCTGCGAAATCATCAGCACTATTTAAATCCAGAATATTTTCATCAGACCAAAAAGAAGTTTTTTACCAATTAGCACTTGAGAATACATAGGAATAAGCAAACTCAGTTTCTCCTGCTACACTCTTATAATATGTTTCTGACACAAGATGTGTGGGTTTTTTCCCCACACACCAAGCAAGCAATACATTCTTCAGGGGACTCCAGATGGGTGTCCTCCAATTTAATTCTGACATTATCTACCTAGAGATAGCATCAGATCCCACAGGTTGAGGGCTCAATGTTATAAGATTGCCTCCTACTTCTGATGCCAGTCACAAGCCCCAGCTTGTTTAACCTGTGCTTCTGACTGACTGGCTATAAATTGGGGTTCCCACACCCCTCTTTGGATTTGATTGATTTGCTTATAGTAACTCACACTACTCTAGGAAACACGTTCATCAATTTATTATAAATGCTGTTACAACGGATACAGATGAAGAGATGCATAGGATGAGGTATGGGGGAGGAGGCATAGAGCATCCATGCTGACCCCAAGTGTGCCACCCTCCGCAACCTCCATGTTCTCAGCTCTCTGAACCTCGTCCCTCTGAGGCTTCATCACATGGACATGGTTGACCAAATCACTGGTCGTTGTTGATCAACTTAACCTTCAGCCCTCTCCCCTCCCAGAAGCTGGAGTTGGTGCTGAAAGTCCCAACACTGTAATCCTACCTTGGCCTTTCCAATGGCCAGCCCCCATCCTGAAGCTACATAGGGGCTGACAGCCCCAGTCAACTTGTTACCATACAAAAAGATACCACCTTGGAGATTCCAAGGACTTCAGGACCTGTATGCCAAGAAACAGGGACCAAGAACAAATATATATTTCACAATATCCCCAAAGTCAGTTCCCATTCCACTTTCACCCTAGTCCCCCTGGCAAACACTAATCTACTTTGTGTCCCTGTTAATTTGCCTCTTTGGGTCATTTCATATAAATACATACTGTCTGTTGTAATTTATCAGTGTCCTTTCTTTCACATGGATTCACATTAATCTTGGGTAACTTGCATTTAATATGAAGAACCTCCTTAAAATTCTTGTAAGCTGAGTCTGGTAGCAACAAATTCTCTGCTTTTTGTTTACCTCGGAATGCCTTTATTTCCCCTTTATTTTTTGACAGATAATCTTGCTGCATGTAAGATTCTTGATTGACAGCTTAATACTTAGCACTTTGAATATGTCATTCCTCTACTTTCTGGTCTCCATGGTTTCTGATGAGACATAAACTATTAAACTCTTTAAGCTTTCTTTGTACACAAAGAGTCATTTTTCTCTTTGAGCATTTTTGCTATGATGTGTTTTAATGTGAATCTGTTTGTGTATATCCTACTTAGAGTTTGTTGAACTTCTTGGATGTGTAGATTAACGTTTGTCATCAGATTTGGGAATCTTTAAGCCATTATTTCTAAAACTTTTTTCTACTCCTCTCTTAACTCTCTTTCTGTTCACTTGTGAGGTATATGTTTGTTCACTTAGTGATATTCCACATTTCTCTGAGGCTCTGTTCATTTTTTCACTTTTCTCTGTGTTTTTCAGAGTGTATAATCTCTATCAGTCTATCTTCAGGTTCTCTAATTCTTCCTTCTGCCACTTCAGATCTTCTGTTGAGCTCCTCTAGGGAGTTTTTCATTGTTTTTGTACTTTTTAACTTTTGAATTTCCATTTATTTCTTTTTTATAATTTCCATCTGTTTACTGGTATTTTCTGTCTGATGAAATACTGTCGTCATAGCTTCTTTCACTTCTTTAAACATGGTTTCCTTTAGTTCTTTGAACATATTTGTAATGGCTGCTTTGAAGGCCTCACAGGTAGTGTCTATTGACTACTCTTTTTTCTGTGTGTGGGTCATATTTTTTTATTTCTTTCCATGTCTCATACTTTTTGTTGAAAACTGGACATTTTAGGTAATATTTTTTAGCACCTGTAGATACTCTTCCCTCCCTGGGCTTGTTTTTGTTGTTACATGCTTGTCTGTTTGGTCAGAGACTTGATTAGACTGTTGTAGTGATGGACTAGTCTTTGAAGCCTCTGATGTGACTCCTAAGAGAGCATGGCCTTGGCCAAGCAAACAGTCACCTTGAGAAGACAGTGTTTTTTTTTTTTTTTAAACAGGACTCTCTTTCTCTGTTCCACGCGTCTCTCTGTTATGCTATCTCAGTTGGTAGCACACCAGCTTTTGGGTTCCACTAATTACCTGCTGATCCCTCTGCTGTTTTTGACAAAGCCCTGGATCTTCTGTTGCCCCACAATCTGATCTAATTAAGTTTGGGCAGTGGTCGTTTTTGAGGTCAGTCTTTGAGGTTTGCTTAGTCGTCTCTTTCTTTCCCTGGTTCTCTCTGGCAAGCTAGCGTGACTACAGTTCAGTTTATTGCTCTCATGAAGCTATGAGGCTACTCTTATTAATAACTGCTTAACCAAAGCCTTCATTTTTTTTGAAAGCATCCTAGGCTTGAACTTTCCCATGTTGTGTTTCAGATAAAGATAGTTTTGCAGGGGAAGAGCTTCAAAATTCTCTGTTTTTAAGGCCTACTTCTCCTTCTGGATGAAGTCTACCAGCCATGTCTCTGGAGCTTGAGGCCGGGACAACAGCCCACTTCTCTGAGTGATACCTCTGCATTGCAAGCTAAGCAGGAATGATAGCTTCTGATCATCTTGGCTTTCCTTAGTATGGAATCTTTGACCTACAGATGAGGTGGAGCAGGGGCAACTGGGAGAAGCCAGCCAGGGTAAGGAGGAAATCCATATGGTAGGGCAGCCCAGCAGTGATGAAGCCTGAGCAAGATAGCACCTGTGTGGGAGAGTGACCTGGCCTGGGTGTTAGAACATTCCCAGAAATCAGAGCTTGGGTGAGCTTGGGAGGGCTCCTGTGTGGTAGGGTGACCCTGCATGGAATATTGGAACATAGGCAAGGTGAGAAGAGCATTTACCCAGGTGGGTGGCAGCAGCAGTCTGGCATAGGTGCTAAGAGTCCAAATGGGATGAGAGAGGCATTCACATGGAGGAGGGAGCAGAGGCAGTGATGGCAGAGTGGTTACGTATGGGAGACTTGGTTAATTAGGTAAATATATTTAAAATTATGGTAGCCAGGCTTCTCCCAGAGTTATAGGTACAGCTGTGGAAAGGGTGGAAATGAGGGGAAACTATGGTGTTGGCTTGGAATTGGTAGTATCAGCGTAAATGCTTTTTCCATATGTATATATTCATATACAGAGAAATAAATATAGATGTAAAGTGTGGTAATGTGTGTGCCTGTGTATAATATGCATATTCTTTAGCTCTGTTCACTCAGAGGGCCTGGCAGCAGTAATACCCTAATGGCAGTGAGCATATGTAACATGTAGACATTAGTTTCTAGATACCATTCCTTTTTTTTTTTTTTTTTGAGACAGGGTCTCACTGTTGCTTGGGCTGGAGTGCAGTGGCATGGTGTCTTGGCTTACCACAACCTCCACCTCCTGGGTTCCAGCAATTCTCCTCCCTCAGCCTCCAGAGTAGCTGGGCCTACAGGCGTGTGCCACCACGCCTGGCTAATTTTTGTATTTTTTGGTAGAAATGGGGTTTCACCGTATTGGACAGACTGGTCTTGGACTCCTGACCTCATGATCCGCCAACCTCAGCCTCCCAGAGTGCTGGGATTACAAGCATGAGCTACCATACCTGGCAATACCATTCTTTACTAATAAATACAAGGGCTTCTTAGTCTAATCATGAGGAAACAGAATACCCAAATTGAGAGACATTCTACAAAATAAGTGGCCTATACTCTCCAAAAGTGTCAACATAATCAAAGTCAAGGAAAGACAGGAACTTGTTCTGGTGTGAAATAGGTGAAAGAAACAGGACATCTATATGCAATGTGTCCTTTTACTGTAAGGAACATTTTTGGAGTCATCAGTGAAGCTTGAATGAGGTCTGAGGAATAGAGGGCAAGTAGTAATATGTCAGCCATAATTTTCTGATTTGGCCTTATTTTCAAGAATGTCTTCATGGGAAATATACACTAAATTATTTGGATTAATGGGGCAGCATTTCTGTAACTTACTCTCAAAAATTCAAGGAAAATACACACACACACACACACACACACACACACACACACACACACACATTTTTGAGATAGTCTCACTCTGTCACCCAGACTGGAGTGCAGTGGTGCAATCTCAGCTCACTGCAACCTCTGCCTCCCAGGTACAAGTGATTCTCCTGCCTCAGCCTCCCGAGTAGCTGGGACTACAGGCGTGCACCACCATACCCAGCTCATTTTTGTATTTTTAGTAGAGACGGGGTTTCACTATGTTGGCCAGGTGGATCTCTAACTCCTGACCTCAGGTGATCTGCCTGCCTCGGCCTCCCAAAGTGCTGGGATTATAGGCATGAGCCATTGTGCCCAGCCAAGGAAAAATATTCTTTGTACTCTTTTGTAACTTTTCTTTAAGTTTGACATTGATTCAAAGTAAAAAGTTAAAATATTCTTAAAAATATATAGGCCAGGCATGGTGGCAGGCACCTGTCGTATTGGCTGTCAAGGAGGCTGAGGCAGGAAGATTGTTTGAGCCCGGGAATTCATGACTGCAGTGAGCTATGATCACATCACTGTTCTCTGGCCTGTGTGACAGAGCAAGGTATTGACTTTTTAAAAAATACAAATTAAAACTAAAGCGTTCAATTGTGTTGGATGCTGCTGCACAGTCATATAGGAACTCTAAAGAGTCCACCTTGAAACATCGTCGGAAACCTTAGCAAGAACAGATGGAGTTGAGAGTGGAGGCAGAGAAGCTGAGTAGGCTAAGGATGAGACCTGCGACATGTGGAGATGGCAGGTGCAGTCACCTTGGTTTGGAGGTTTAGCTATGAAGGGGAGAGAAGAAGGGCCCTCAGAAGAAGGGGAAATCATAGTGAAAGATCTAGAAACAATGACATTATATGTAGGAATGTTTGAAAAACGGAAATGGCGAAAGTCTTGGAAAAGTTCTGTCTTCGGATATTTGGAAATCTTTCAGGACAAAGAGATGCTTTATTCTTTATTTTTAGTAGGAAGAACCAGAACCAATGTTTATAGAATGGATTTTAACTCTGCACTAGAGAACATTTGAAGCCCAGCGTGGTAGCAGGCATCTGTTGTCCTAGCTACGCAAGAGGCTGAGGCAGGGGGATCCCTTGAGCCCAAAAATTTGAGTCCAGCCTGGGCCACATAGTGAGATCCCCATCTCTAAAGAAGGAAAGAAGGAAAACATTTGAGCTGTCTAACAGTGGAATAGTCAGTTCCCATTTGTAAAGTGAGCCTCTTGTCACAAAAAGTAGGGAACACGAGGCTGGAAATTCAGCTGTACAGCAAATTCCTGGAAATGACTCCTCCGTGGACTTAAGAATGTGGATAGGTGGGCCTCTCACACCCACCCAGGCACCCACTGCATTCTCAGCCTATTGTTCTATGACTTTAGGAAGTAATGAGCCCTTTCTGAAATCTTGAGTATAGAAAGAAATTACCAGTTCTTGGTGTTCTAGACCTCACTTTTCAGTGTTTTACCTGCCCACGTGTAGAAATTAAGGAAGAAAAAACTCAGTACTCACTGGTACATTTTAGTGAGTTTCTTTGTTGTGTTTATTGTCCCTAATTTCTATTTTTTATTTTTAAATATATATATTTTCATTGCATATTAGGTTCTGGGGTACATGTGAGGAACATGCAGGATTGTTGCATAGGTATATACATGGCAATGTGGTTTGCTGCCTCCATCCCCATCACCTATATCTGGCATTTCTCCCCATGTTATCCCTCCCCAACTCCCTATGCCCTGCTGTCCCTCCCCTAGTCCCCCACAACAGACCCCAGTGTGTGATGCTCCCCTCCCTGTGTCCATGTGTTCTCATTGTTCAACACCCACCTATGAGTGAGAACGTGCAGTGTTTGATTTTCTGTTCTTGAGTCAGTTTACTGAGAATGATAGTTTCCAGGTTCATCCATGTCCCCACAAAGGACACGAACTCATCGTTTTTTATGGCTGCATAATATTCCATACTGTATATGTGCCACATTTTCCCTGTCCAGTCTATCATCGATGGGCATTTGGGTTGGTTCC
The DNA here is from genome assembly GCA_004027835.1 of Alouatta palliata. Lineage (NCBI taxonomy): Eukaryota > Metazoa > Chordata > Mammalia > Primates > Atelidae > Alouatta > Alouatta palliata. The sequence goes on from PVKV010006520.1 coordinate 42,944, forward strand.
CGGTCTTTGCTATTGTAAACAGTGCCACAATGAACATATGTGTGCATGTGTCTTTATATTAGAACAATTTATAATTCTTTGGATATATACCCAGTAATGGGATTGCTGGGTCAAATGGAATTTCTATTTCTAGGTTCTTGAGGAAGCACCACACTGTCTTCCACAATGGTTCAACTAATTTACACTCCCACCAACAGTGTAAAAGTGTTCCTATTTCTCCACATCCTCTCCAGCATCTCATCTCCAGATTTTTTAATGATCGCCATTCTAACTGGCGTGAGATGGTATCTCACTGTGGTGTTGATTTGCATTTCTCTAAATGACCAGTGATGATGAGCTTTTTTCATATATTTGTGGGCCCCATATGTCTTCTTTTGAAAAGTGTCTGTTCATATCCTTCACCCACTTTTGAATGGGTTTGTTTGTTTTTTTCTTGTAAATCTGTTTTAGTTCTTTGTAGATTCTGGATATCAGCCCTTTGTCAGATGGGTATACTGCAAAAATTTTTTCCCATTCTGTTGGTTGCCAATTCACTCTAATGACTGTTTCTTTTGCTATGCAGAAGCTGCGGAGTTTGATTAGGTCCCATTTGTCTATTTTGGCTTTTGTTGCCAATGCTTTTGGTGTTTTGGTCATGAAGTCCTTGCCTATGCCTATGTCTGGAATGGTTTTGCGTAGGTTTTCTTCTAGGGTTTTTATGGTGTTAGGTCTTACATTTAAGTTTTCAATCCATCTGGAGTTAATTTTAGTGTGAGGTGTCAGGAAGGGGTCCAGTTTCTGCTTTCTGCACATGGCTAGCCAGTTCTCCCAACACCATTTATTAAACAGGGAATCCTTTCCCCATTGCTTGTTTTTGTCAGGTTTGTCAAAGATCAGATGGTTGTAGATGTGTGGCATTGCCTTCAGGGACTCTGTTCTGTTCCATTGGTTTATATCTCTGTTTTGGTACCAGTACCATGCTGTTTTGATTACTGTAGCCTTGTAGTATAGTTTAAAATCAGGTAGTGTGATGCCTCCAGCTTTGTTCTTTTTGCTTAGAATTGACTTGGCTATCCCGGCTCTCTTTTGGTTCCATATGAAGTTTAAGGTGGTTTTGTCCAGTTCCGTGAAGAGGGTCATAGGTAGCTTGATGGGGATAGCATTGAATCTATAAATTACTTTGGGTAGTATGGCCATTTTCACAATATTCATTCTTCCTAACCATGAGCATGGAATGTTTCTCCCTCTGTTTGTGTCTTCTCTTATTTCTTTGAGCAGTGGTTTGTAGTTCCCCTTGAAGAGGTCCCTTACATCCTTTGTTAGTTGTATTCCTAGGTATTTTATTCTCTTTGTAGCAGTTGTGAATGGCAGTTCGTTCTTGATTTGGATCTCTTTAAGTCTGTTATTGATGTATAGGAATGCTTGTGATTTCTGCACATTGATTTTGTATCCTGAGACTTTGCTAAAGTTGCTTATCAGTTTAAGGAGATTTTGGGCTGAGACGATGGGTTTTTCTAAATATACAATCATGTCACCTGCAAATAGAGACAATTTGACTTCCTCCTTTCCTAACTGAATACCCTTTATTTCTTTTTCTTCCCTGATTGCTCTGGCTACAACTTCCAATACTATGTTGAATAGGAGTGGTGAGAGAGGGCATCCTTGTCTAGTGCCAGATTTCAAAGGGAATGCTTCCAGTTTTTGCCCATTCAGTGTGATACTGGCTGTAGATTTGTCATAAATAGCTTTTCTTGTTTTGAGATATGTTCCGTCGATACCTAGTTTATTGAGAGTTCTTAGCATACAGGGCTGTTGAATTTTGTTGAAGGCCTTCTCTGCATCTATTGAGATAATCATGTGGTTTTTGTTTTTGGTTCTGTTTATGTGGTGGATTACATTTATAGACTTGTGTATGTTGAACCAGCCTCGCATCCCCGGGATGAAGCCTACTTGATCGTAATGGATAAGCTTTTTGATGTGCTGTTGCAATCAGTTTGCCAATATTTTACTGAAGATTTTTGCATCTATGTTTATCATGTATATTGGTCTGAAGTTTTCTTTTCTTGTTGAGTTTCTGCCGGGTTTTGGTATCAGGATGATATTGGTCTCATAAAATGATCTGGGAAGGATTCCCTTTTTTTGGATTGTTTGGAATAGTTTCAGAAGGAGTGGTACCAGCTCCTCTTTGTACGTCTGGTAGAATTCAGCTGTGAACCCATCTGGACCTGGGCTTTTTTTGGTTGGTATACTGCCTCAACTTCAGCCCTTGTTATTGGTCTATTCAGGGTTTCAACTTCTTCCTGGTTTAGGCATGGGAGGGTGCAAGTGTCCAGGAATTTATCCATTTCTTCCAGGTTTACTGGTTTATGTGCATAGAGTTGTTTGTAGTAATCTGTGATGGTAGTTTGTATTTCTGTGGAATCAGTGGTGATATCCCCTTTATCGTTTTTTATTCCATCTATTTGATTCTTCTGTCTTTTCTTTTTTATTAATCTGGCTAGTGGTCTGTCTATTTTGTTGATCTTTTCGAAAAACCAGCTCCTGGATTTTTTAATTTTTTGAAGAGTTTTTTGTGTCTCTGTCTCCTTCAGTTCTGCTCTGATCTTATTTATTTCTTGTCTTCTGCTAGCTTTTGAGTTTTTTTTTTGATCTTGCTCCTCTAGCTCTTTCAATTTTGATAATAGGGTGTCAATTTTAGATCTTTCCTTGCTTCTCACATGGGCATTTATTGCTATAAATTTTCCTCTAGACACTGCTTTAAATGTGTCCCAGAGATTCTGGTATGTTGTGTCTTCATTCTCATTGGTTTCGAAGAACATCTTTATTTCTGCCTTCATTTCATTGTTTATCTAGTCAACATTCAAGAGCCAGTTGTTCAGTTTCCATGAAATTGTGAAGTTCTGAGTTAGTTTCTTAATCCTGAGTTCTAATTTGATTGTACTGTGGTCTGAGAGATTGTTTGTTAATGATTTCCATTCTTTTGCATTTGCTGAGGAGTGATTTACTTATAATTATATGGTCAATTTTAGAGTAGGTGTGATGTGTTGCTGAGAAGAATATATTTTCTGTGGATTTGGGGTGGAGAGTTCTGTAAATGTCTATTAGGTTTGCTTGGTCCAGATCTGAGTTCAAGTCCTGGATATCCTTGTTAATTTTCTGTCTCATTGATCTGTCTAATATTGACAGTGGAGTGTTAAAGTCTCCCACTGTTATTGTGTGGGAGTCTAAGTCTCTTTGTAGGTTGTTAAGAACTTGCTTTATGTATCTGGATTCTCCTGTATTGGGTGCGTATATGTTTAGGATTGTTAGCTCTTCTGTTGCATTGATCCTTTTACCATTATGTAATGCCCTTCTTTGTCTCTTTTGATCTTTGCTGGTTTAAAGTCTATTTTATCAGAGACTAGGATTGCAACTCCTGCTTTTTTTTTACCCTCCATTTGCTTGGTAAATCTTCCTCCATCCCTTCATTTTGAGCCTATGTGTATCCTTGCACATGAGATGGGTTTCCTGAATACAGCACACCAATGGGTTTTGACTTTTTATCTAATTTGCCAGTCTGTGTCTTCTGATTGGGACATTTAGCCCATTTACATTTAGGGTTAATATTGTTACGTGTGAATTTGATCCTACCATTTTGATGCTAGTTGGTTGTTTTGCCCATTAGTTGACGCAGTTTCTTCATAATGTTGATGATCTTTACAGTTTGATATGTTTTTGCGGTGTCTGGTACTGGTTGTTCCTTTCTGTATTTAGTGCTTCTTTCAGGAGCTCTTGTAAGGCAGGCCTGGTGATGATGAAATCTCTGAGCAGTTGCTTGTTCGTAAAGGATTTTATTTCTCCTTCACTTATGAAGCTTAGTTTGGCTGGATATGAAATTCTAGGTTGAAAATTCTTTTCTTTAAGGATGTTGAATATTGGCCCCCACTCTCTTCTGACTTGTAGGGTTTCTGCCGAGAGATCCACTGTGAGTCTGATGGGCTTCCCTTTGTGGGTAACCTGACCTTTCTCTCTGGCTGCCCTTAACATTTTTTCCTTCATTTCAACCCTGGTGAATCTAACGATTATGTGCCTTGGGGTTGCTCTTCTTGAGGAATATCTTTTTGGTGTTCTCTGTGTTTCCTGGACATGAATATTGGCCTGCCTTGCTAGGTTGGGGAAGTTCTCCTGGATAATATCCTGAAAAGTGTTTTGCAGCTTGGATTCATTCTCTCTGTCACATTCAGGTACACCTATCGAACGTAGATTAGGTCTTTTCACATAATCCCATATTTCTTGGAGGCTTTGTTCATTTCTTTTATTCTTTTTTTCTCTAATCTTGCCTTCTCATTTTATTTCATTGAGTTGATCTTCAATCTCTGATATCCTTTCTTCTGCTTGGTCGATTTTGGCTATTGAAACTTGTGTATGCCTCACGAAGTTCTTTTGTTGTGTTTTTCAGCTCCATCAGGACATTTATATTCTTCTCTAAGCTATTTATTCTCGTTAGCATTTCATCAAACCTTTTTTCAAGGTTCTTAGTTTCTTTGCATTAGATTAGAACATGTTCTTTTAGCTTAGAGAAGTTTGTTATTACCCACTTTCTGAAGCCTGTTTCTGTCAGTTCATCAGACTCATTCTCCATCCAGCCTTGTTCCCTTGCTGGTGAGGAGTTGTGATCCCTTGGAGGAGGGGAGGCATTCTGGTTTTGGGTGTTTTCATCTTTTTTGCACTGGTTTCTTCCCATCTTTGTGGATTTATCTACCTGTGGTCTTTGTGGTTGGTGACTTTTGGATGGGGTCTCTGATTGGACGTCTTTTTTGTTGGTGATGAAGTTAGTTCTTTCTGTTTCTTAGTTTTCCTTCTAACAGTTGGGCCCCTCTGCTGTAGGACTACTGGAGGTCCACTCCAGACCCTGCTAGCTGCTTGGGGATCACCTGCAGTGGCTGCAGAAAAGTAAGGGTTGCTGCCAGTTTCTTCTTCTATTATCTTTGTCCCAGAAGGATACCCGCCAGATGTCAGCCTGAGCTCTCCTTTATGAGATGTCTCTGTATATATGGGGGTCGGGAGCTGCTTGAGGAGACAGTCTGTTCCTTATAGGAGCTCAGGTGCTGAGCTGTGAGCTCCATTGTTCCATTCAGAGCTGCTGGGCAGGTATGTTTAAGTGTGCTGCAGTAGAACTCATAACCGCCTTTTTTCCCATGTGCTCTGTCCTGTGAAGGTGGGGCTTTATTTATAAGTTTCTGACGTGCTGCTGCCTCTTTTCAGAGATGCCCTGCCCAGCGAGGAGGTAGCCTAGTCACAGTCTGCCAGGAGAGGCATTGCTGAGCTGCCGTGGGCTCTGCCCAGCTGCTGTGTGAACTTCCTTGCAGTTTTATTTATAGAGGTATAGTTAGAACTGCCTTGGTAATGGCAGTCTGCCTCAGTAGTGGTGGACTGTCTCTGTAATGGTGGACTGCCTCGGTAATGGCAAACTGCCTCGATAGTGGTGGACTGCCTCGGTAATAGCAGATGCCCTTCCCCCAACAGAGCTGGACGGTCCCAGGTCCAGCTGTGCTTGCTGTGAAACTCTCAATCCAGAGCGTTTCAGATTGCTGGTCTTTGTGGGAGTGGGACCCATGGAGCCAGATCACCTGGCTCCCTGTTTCAGCCCCCTTTTTTGCAGTTGAATGGGCGACTCTGTCTCCCAGGCATTCCAGGCGCCAGTTGAAATGGCCACCCAGATTTGTGTGAATTTTTGTGTGGAGACCCGCTGCACTGGCTGAAACAACTGTGCGGAGACTTGTGGTGCTTTTCCACCTGGGAATCTCCTGGTCTGTGGGCAGTAAAAATTCATTTGGAAATGCAGTGATCACTCACCCTCTGCTTTCTCGCTGGGAACTGCACTCCAGAGCTCTTCCTATTCAGCCATCTTGGATTGTCTCCCTGTTGTGCCTGATTTTATATTTATTATGATCAGTATCTCATTTGGTTCCTTAAATATTATTCTAAATTTTGTTCTCATGTTCACAAGTGGGTACCTTTGTCTTCATCTGCCACATGTATGCAAGATATAGTCACAGCACCTCATTGTTGGGAACACTGAGCAAGCTTGCAGAAAGGGCTGTTTTCACCTTGCAGAATCCTGTTTACGTTAGGCTTGACTTCCTTAGACATTGACACAGGGTTACTGACTGTATAGTAACTGGGGTCAGCTTAGTTGTTTTATGTTTATTTGAGATCAACCCAGGTCTCAGGATTTCACCACAGAGATTATTCTTGAGGTGATCTATAAACCATCCCTTCCTTAGCTTGTTCCAAATACATCTTACCACTTATCTAATGAAATTAGTTTACATTTTTAGTATCGTTGAAAGCAGTTACTTTTGACTTTTCTCTGTAGATGTCCCCAGATGCTGGTTCTCTAGTCCATGGATTTGTCTATGCAGAGCTCACCACTCTTTCTCAAGATCTAAGTTAACATTCTCAGAAGCACAGACTTGCCTAGAAATCTTTGTAGACTCCCTCTTACTCAGATAGCAAATACACAACTCCTTAGTTTGAGCATTTAGGGCCTCCTGCCAGTAAGTTCATGTTCTTATCATGCAGACCTCTGTGCAGCTGCTGTTTCTGTGTTGCCGTTAGGGTCCTGCGGGCCTTGCCTAGAATAATCCTCATATAATTCCTCCAACAGGAAAGCTGTGCTTTCTTCCATGGCTGTTTTCTAAATAACAAAGGCATGATATTACACATAGAGTAGCAATTTGGACGCTAAATTGAGATTCTGTGTCCCTGTCTTATTTGACAAAAGTGCACATTGTTGGGGAGATGGGGGCGGCATTTTAAAAGGAGCTTGGTATAACATTAGTAATCATTAAAAAAAAAAAAACCCAGAAAATAACCTTATCTCTGGCAGTACAGTAGTTTGTTTCTGTACACACACATCTGAAATGCCATTTGTGCAGAGAGTGAGCGAGCAAGCGAGGGCGCAGCCTGACATTAACAAGGGAGGAGGCGGACAATGAGTACATTAGCGGTTGTTGCACTTTCTGTTTTCTTTGTATCCTTTATCTTCACGTTGCAACCTCCCCCTCATCTAGTTCCTTTAAAAATGTGATACTTAGTGAGTTTTCTTTATATGCCTCTGCCAAGACATTATTGAAGCTTCCTTTTTCCCCTCACTGCAACAAAAGATGGAGAATGATGTTTTTGAGTTTTTGAGAGGCATGGCTTCTATAACTGTCCTGCAGAGGCATAACTAAGAATCAGGTTTTCATAGTCTGAAAATGAACACATCAAGTTAAATGTCTTCTGATAATATGTCACCTCTAAAAATGTCTTTATTTGTTCTTTCCAATTATTTCTTTCATAGTTTTACCAAGAAAAAAATAAGAGTGGTTTTGCTTGTGAAAAATTGAATATTTTAATAATGTTGTAAGGTATCCAGCATATCCCACTTTATTACAGTTAACTTTTTTCTACGCTATTCAAAAGAGAAGTAGAAAGAGAATTTTTTTCAATATATCCAGAGACAGGCTATGAAAGGAATAACAGAATTTAAGCCTTTTAATGTGTGTGTAAAAGGCAGTGTTTGCATCATGAAGACCGTTTTCTAAATTCATTACAATATTTTGGGGGTAGTTCTTTGAGTGGTTAGATCTTTTAAGTGCATTTGAGAAACAAAATTTAGTAATAAATGTATTTAAAATTTGTATTATTCTTCCCTCTACTTGAACAGTTGTTCCAAAATGCAATATGTTCATACAGGATTTTGCCCGTTCATATCTAAGTGGGAATCAGTAGTTTCTTTGTTTGTCACCATGGAAACCAGTCAGCCAATCTGAATGGCTCTTAGATCATACAGAACGATGCAATGCTCCGTGCTCTCAGTGAAAGTTCCTCAGTGAGTACTGGGGCTAACTCTTCCCTGCCTCCTCTGGCTCTTGCCTCCCAGTGCCATGCAGGTGCAGGATGCAACCAGGCGGCCCTCAGCCGTGCACTTCCTCAGCTCCTTTCTCCAGGGCCGCCGGCACTCCACCTCGGACCCAGTACTGCGGCTGCAGCAGGCCCGGCGGGGCTCTGGCTCAGGCTTGGGCTTGGGCTCTGGCTCCCGCTCTGCCACGAAGCTACTGTCCTCGTCCTCTCTCCAGGTGATGGTGGCTGTTTCCTCAGTCAGCCATGCAGAGGGAAACCCAACTTTCCCCGAAAGAAAAAGTAAAGGTCTCTTTCTTCTTATAGATTGCCATACCTTTGTATGTAAGTTTGCGGAATGGAAATCGGCTGTTGTGTTTATACCTTTTTAAATATTGGCAGTTTAGTCTATATTATACTTTTTTCTGTCTGTTATGCTAAGTATTTTAGTGAATATATAAGAAGATATAAAATAATCAAATGTTTTGGTTTTTTTAATTAAAAATATAGGTTTGAACAAAACTCATTCCCTTGTAAAACGTTTACAGTTTCTTCTTCGTAATTGCCAGTATATGTGGAGATTATTATATGTGAAAACTTTTTTATGTTAAGAGATATATGTCACTTTGATGACAAGGAAGCAGTTTTGTTTTCTTGACAAAATGAAGGGGATTTTGCACTGGCTTGTCATCTACCATCCTGAGATAAAATGGAAGCTGTTTCCCATGTTACAATTTCATTTGGAGAGTGAAAATTTGAATTTTCCTTTCCTTATATGTTCTAGGAAATTTAGAACGTCCAACACCAAAGTACACAAAAGTAGGAGAGCGTTTACGGCATGTCATTCCTGGACACATGGCATGTTCCATGGCGTGTGGTGGTAGAGCTTGCAAGTATGAGAACCCAGCCCGCTGGAGTGAGCAGGAGCAAGCCATTAAGGGGGTTTACTCTTCCTGGTGAGTGATCCTGTTGGTTTTTCATAGTTCTGTCAGTTACAGGAAAGACACTCTGTGTGAGCCAGGAGCCTGCAGTGTGGAAGGAGCAGTGTGGGATTTTGAAGTCAGAACCTCACTTTGGCAGTCAGGTCTGGCTTTGTCCAGGCTGTGTGATCTTGGCCTATCAACTCTCAGTTTCTTTATCTGTAAGGTGGAAATAATAAAACCAAAACCATAGAGTTTTTTTTTTAATTAAGTGAAATTATATACATATAAAGTGTATTGAAGAAATGGGTAATTAGATAGCTCTTAAATTTCAGAAATGTTTAGAAATAATAAAACTGTTCAGCTATAAATTTGAGAAAATTATGAGGTACATGTGTAATTTTTCAGTTTCATGCCGGTAAGCTTCAGCTTTTATGTTGTTACTGTATTCTCTATGAAAGGTCACATTTTCATACAAATACTCTTCAGTCTACCCTAATAGAAGTTGTACAGTTGTCAGCTCAGTAGACAACATACTTGCTTTTTTTATGGTGTATAAGTGCAATTAATATTGTTCTTTAATCATACTGCTTTTTATTACACAGTAAACTAATCAAGTATACCTTTTTGATGTAGTAACATCTGAAAAATTCTGATAAATCACATTTGAAGCATACGTAGAGGAATTCACTGTTTAATTCTAGTAGTGAATTATATTATACATCAAGAACCGATTTTTAAATTAGATATTTGTCAGCTGGCGTATCCAGCTTACAACCTATACTTTTTGCTCAATACATCTGTAGTGATACAGTCTGGGATCCACTGTCATTATTGTTTGTCACAGATCATATAATGGTCCATCATTATCATACTAATAGTATGAGGAATGAAGCATTCATAGACAAGAAAATTTCTAATAATGTAGCTTAGGTCATTTGCATATTTTTGCTAGTCATGTGAGTCTTTTTCACCTCTGCTGCTTTCACAGTACATCTTTCTTCATCTTAACACTAATTATCATTGAATTGCAGGGGTCCCAAACCTTCTTTATTAAACCACATGCCTTCTTTCAGAGGGAAAGGTGTCATTTTAGATCCTGCTCTGCCAGTCTCTGTTATTCCCCTGAGATTCATGTGACCCACAACTTCCAACAGACTATCTTATATATCTCATTAGGCCACTGATGAAAAATTTGAACAGAACAGAGTGAAGCCAGAGCCCAGAGGCCTGACAAGAGTAATAGTCATTTACTGGCCATCTGTCTACTCATTCATTTGGCTCAGTAAATATCCATTTGGCTGGAGGCCAGTCTGTGCTAGATGCTTTCATATTATTACCTTTTATCTTCATAAAACTCTCATGAGCTGTTAATGCAATTTTATTGATGACAGAATTGAGTTCCAGAGAGACCAAATAATTTGTTACCAAGCTAGAAAGTAGAAAAGCCAGCATTTGAAACCAAGCCCAACTGACTCTGGAGCCCCTATTTGTCACCAAATTACAGTAACTCAGCATTTATTTGTAACTGCATGCCAAGATTTGTGCCAAAGGCTTTATATCCACATCATAATGAATTCTCACACCAACCCTGTGAGGCAGGCATTATTATCCCCATTTAACATCTTAGAAAACTGAGATTCAGATAGTTGAATAACTAAAAATATCTCCCAGTTGGCCCTCCTCTTAAGTCACTACCCAGTGGATAACAATCTAGACTGTTACTTTTGCCACCAGCTGAGTTTTCTCTATAGCGTCTACTAGAATCTCTTGAGAGTCCTTGAAACTACTTTGCTGGAATCCACAAATAATTTATGTCCTGGAATTTTTTTCCAGGGATTTAAGAAACTAGAGTCTCTTAGAGCTCTAATCATGCAAAATTGAAGCCATATTTGTATAAGAATATGCTTACGCAGGTGCACCAAAGTCTCAGAATTCATCACTAAAGAACTGATCTTTGTAACCTAATATCATCTGTACCCCAAAAACTATCAAAATTTTTTATATTACTTAAAGAGAAAAAAAGCATAATATCTAACAGTGCCTTTACTACACAACCTTTTGTACAAGAAAAAGCAGAGAAATAAGAATAAATTTTCATATTTGCTTACATTTGCAAAAAGAAACACTAACATGATAAACATGAAATTAATACACATGATTACATATGGGGAACAGACTGGATGGAGTGGATGAAAACAGGTAAGAGCAAACATTTTAGTGCATATATTTTTGTATTGTTTTGATTTTATTGACCCATGAAACTGTATTACCTGTTCAAATAAAATTTACACACAAAAAAGAATATTCTAACAGAATTGTTGAAATCATAGAAAAAAATCATCTCTCAGGGCTGGAACATCTCTTTGGGCTGGAACTTCCTAGGTCTCGGCACATCTCACCAGTCCCTCCACGCATTTGCAGGGTCACTGATAATATACTGGCCATGGCTCGCCCATCCTCTGAGCTCCTGGAGAAGTACCACATCATCGAGCAGTTCCTCAGGTAAATGCCGTATTGTTCACACAACGAGTGAGCAGACTCGTGATTGTCTCTCATTGCCTTTGTTTTCAAATAAAAAAGTGCTTTCATTTTAACAATAGGCAGTGAAGAGTGTATTTCAAATAAGAAATTAAGATTTTGAGAGTAATTAATAATGTTGATTAATACCAGAAATGGTTGATTTTTTTTAAATGCTAGCTCCCGGTATGACTGACTGCTCTTTTTCCTTTTAAGCCATGGCATAAAAACAATAATCAACCTCCAACGCCCTGGTGAGCATGCTAGCTGTGGGAACCCTCTGGAACAAGAAAGTGGCTTCACATACCTTCCTGAGGCTTTCATGGAGGCTGGCAGTAAGTTCCTCCCACCCTCCTCTCATGAATTATCAAGGACAACACTCAGAGACTTTTCTCTGCTGGGTTCTTAGATTAAAAAGGTGATGGAAATAAATACCTCCTGCATAGTAGTAGGGATCAAAAAAAGAAAGAAAAAAGCTACGATTCTCTTTGGTGTTGCTGTTGAAAGTACAGGACTTCTTTGTTCCTGTAAGAGGGATGTTGGGAGGAGACCTTGCAGTAACAATGATTAACATTAGTTAATGCTTGCAGTATGCCGGCCGCTATTATCTCATTTAATCCTTAAAGCAGTTAGGTAACATAGTCGTTATTCCTGTTTTACACATGAAGCCACAGGGGCTTAGAGAATTACCTGTCCGCCTAAGATCACAGAGCTTAGAAATGGTAGTCAGGTTTGGAACCTGGACGTGCTCGTGGTTTTACTGCTGTCCAGCCCCACTCCCAAAATGACGCCCGGGAATTCTACTTCTAACAGTTTCAAAGCTGCCTCAGTCACAGGAGCTTTGGGATGAAATACACCCAACATGTGTCCTTCAAACCAAGCTGGAAAGGGTAAACAATCTGGAACTTGTTTTTAAGAAGCTGATTTACACTGGATAGAAAATCTGTATGTGCTGTCTTTAGCCATTTATCAGTCATTTAGACACATCTCCTTGCTTAAACAAGAGTGAATGCTTTCCCTCCATAGCTAAGTAACTATGGCATGAATCATTGACTTTATTAATTTGCAATTCTACTTTGCCATAATTCTTTCTAGCTGAGTTTCTGCAGGAAATGTCTTAAGTAATATAAAATGTGCTTTGCAAGTAAATGTTAACAGTAAAGTTACTGGGAATGTAAAATCCCTCTTATTTTATGCAGTATATGCACTGAGATCTACATGTCTCAGTGTAGATCTATGTACTTTTCATTAATGTATGTACTTTCATCAGTTTCCTGTATGTTGATTTTCTTTTCCTTTTCTTTTTTCTTAGTTTATTTCTACAATTTTGGATGGAAGGATTATGGTGTAGCATCTCTTACGACCATCCTAGATATGGTGAAGGTGATGACATTTGCCTTACAGGAAGGAAAAGTAGCTATCCACTGTCATGCAGGGCTTGGTCGAACAGGTAAGTCCTAAGAGGTGGTTTTATTGTCTTATAGGCATATTTAAACATAAAAGGAATAAGGTTTCCTAATTTGAGATAAATGTTTCTCAGAATCCTATCAAAGCTTTGGAGTCAGGTGGGAGAAGGGAATAAGTTCTAGTGTTCTGTACCACTGTAGGCTCTCTATAGTTAACAATTATATATAGTTTCAAATAGCTAGAAGGAGGATATTGAATGTTCCCAACACAAAGAAATGATAAATGTTTGAGATTATGCATATACTAAATACACTGAACTGATCACTATACATTTATGTATTAAAACATCACTATATACCCCATAGGTATATATAATTATTATGTCAACTTCAAAAATTAAATCAAAAATATTTTTTAAGATATTTGAATATTTTTAAAGATATTTTTTAAGATACTGTAAACAGGTAGTTACAGTGACCATAGGTATGTCATTTTAAAGTCTTCAGCAACAATGTGAGTTGAAGAAACTGCAGTTTGAGAGAAGTAATTTCCTGCATTTGGTAAGCAGCAGGGTTAAGCTTTAAATCCATGGTTATCTGACTCCAGAGTTCATGTGCTTTCCATTTTTGGAGGTATAAGGATTTTGTTTGTAAAGGAGAGTCTATCTGTGCCTAGAATTCTATTGAAAAGTCAGTGATTTGACTTAAAAAATCAGCAGAATTTCATTACAATGCTGGTATTAGGGCAAAAATAAAGACCTTAAGGCTGAAATTTTCATTGTCATCTGATCCAGGCACATGCAGCTCCACTCTGTCCGCAGTGTACCTGCGCCCCCACCAGGGGATCTGCCACATACTTGGGAGCATGCTCAGGGAGGGGACTCAGCTCTGCTCGAGACTGGTAGCTCTTAGGATCAAGCCAAAATCTCACTGTTTCTAGACATTGACATGATAGCTCTGCAGACATTTTACGTTTTCACTAAGATCTTCTATGTTCTAGTGAGAAAGGTATGATGTTCCTGACTGTGAACTGGAGAGCATGCAGTTTTCAGAGGTTCTGATTTTCATATGTAACAAGATGCTCACAAACCTGGGGATCACATATGTATACTTGATTTGCCTGTTACTTTAATATTAATGGATTGTTACATTTGAATTAATTTATTAATTATTACCTTTTCATTAGTTACTCTTTTTAATTAGATGTTAATAGGAATACATAATGTTTACACCATTAAGGTTGGCTTCCTTAAGATTGCTTAATTTTCCATAATTGCTTATGGAAAAATAGAGGTATATCATGGTCTGAAGAAAAACTCATATTAGTACAGGCACAAATCTGGAAAAAGAATTGCCAGGAAGAAAAGTAGGCTGTGAATGTGAATAATCCCCAAAGAAGAAACTGCCCTGGTAGGGAGAATGCCAAGCTGTGAAGTGCCAGCAGTTGATGGCAAAGATGGCAGGGTGGGAGGTTCCAAACACAAAGCGTGTGGATTGATTGGATGGAAATTCTCAAGAACTGCTCAGAGTGGAAAATAGAAACAGATTTTCTTTCTTCTGTTGGAATTGAGTAGAAGAAGGAGGATAGATGGGCCAGATGATCAGTTTCCCTTCCCTCCTACACACTTACTCACCTACATTGTGTCGGTGCTGGCACAGCTCTGGGCTACTGAGATGACTCAGTCATGGGGAGGGGGTGCTATATAGACATTTAATAAAGTTCTATGCAGTAAGGAACATGCAATAATAACACCTCTACAAAAAGTCATCAAGTTATCATCATAATTGTCCTTAAAATGTGTCTCTATGTGGTTTCTTAACACATATTCAAATTTTAAATCATCAAGGAGTGATAAAGTAAATAAAAATGTAAGCTTTTCTCATACCAGTCTTCTCTTCTTCACTGTTTAGGTGTTCTAATAGCCTGTTACTTAGTTTTTGCAACAAGAATGACTGCTGACCAAGCAATTATGTTTGTGCGGGCAAAACGACCCAATTCCATACAAACCAGAGGACAGCTCCTCTGTGTAAGGGAATTTACTCAGTTTCTAACTCCTCTCCGCAATATATTCTCTTGCTGTGATCCCAAAGCACATGCTGTCACCTTAGCTCAATATCTAATTCGCCAGCGTCATCTGCTTCATGGTTATGAGGCACGACTTCTGAAACACGTGCCAAAAATTATCCACCTAGTTTGCAAATTGCTGCTAGACTTAGCTGAGAACAGGCCAGTGATGATGAAGGATGTGTCTGAAGGACCTGGTCTCTCTGCTGAAATAGAAAAGACCATGTCTGAGATGGTCACCATGCAGCTGGACACAGAGTTACTGAGGCCTAACAGTGATGTGTCCAATCCGTCTAACCCCACTACAGTGGCAGCAGATTTTGACAATCGAGACGTGATTTTCTCCAGTGAGCAAGAGTTTGACCCCCTTTGGAAGAGGCGGAATGTTGAGTGCCTTCAACCCCTGACTCATCTAAAAAGGCGGCTCAGCTACAGTGACTCAGATTTAAAGAGGGCCGAGAACCTCCTGGAGCAAGGGGAGACTCCACGGACAGTGCCTGCCCAGGTCTTGGTTGGTCACCACCCCAGGCAGCAGAAGCTCATAAGCCATTGTTATGTCCCACAGTCTCCAGAACCAGACTTACATAAGGAAGCCTTGGTTCGCAGCACACTTTCTTTCTGGAGTCAGTCTAAGTTTGGAGGCCTGAAAGGACTCAAAGATAATGGGTCACCAATTTTCCATGGAGGGCTCATTCCAAACGAAGCACAGCAGAGTGGAGCTTTCTCTGCAGATGTTTCAGGCTCAGACAGCCCTGGGGAGCCCGTTTCACCCAACTTCGCAAATGTCCATAAGGATCCAAACCCTACTCACCAGCAAGTGTTTCACTGTCAGTGTAAAACTCGTGTTGGGAGCCCTGGTGCTGTCAGGCAGAACAGCACGACTCCCCGAAGCCCTCTGGACTGTGGTTCCAGGCCCAAAGCACAGTTCTTGGTTGAACATGAAACCCAGGACAGTAAAGATCTGTCTGAAGCAGCTTCACACTCTACATTGCAATCTGAATTGAGTGTTGAAGCAAGAAGAATACTGGCGGCCAAAGCCCTAGCAAATTTAAATGAATCTGTAGAAAAAGAGGAACTAAAAAGGAAGGTAGAAATGTGGCAGGTATTATTAGTACTTTATTTAATTATAGATATGTGGGAAATATTTATGTCAGAGCAAAAGTGTAATATATTTTCTCAAACTTCCCAAGTGAAATGTGCAGATACCATTTTCATAATACTTAACTTTCTAACTTCAGGTTTCTCATCTATGATGCAAACCTGATGTTACAGAAAAATCACAGGGTGTTTGTGTGGTTTCATTTAAATCTGCATATGCAAGAAAGCACTTAGCACAATGCTTGACCGACACAAGGCATTGATATTGGTAGCTTCCTTCTTTCTTGCTGGGTCTGTGGGGGCAACTGGCCCACAACAGACACCATTAGAAACTCACTTGAAGCATCTTTAACCCGAGGCCTGGCAGAGGGAACCATACTTTGAGAACCACTGAGCTAGAGATATAAATAAAATAGTCATTTTCCAAAGCTCGTCAACACTAGTGCTGAGCAAGATCAGAAGAGTGAGGCTGTCTCCTTGGCATCCTCTCCTTCAGACTTGCCAGTCCTGCTCTAATAGGGCAACTATGGGAAATCAGGAGAGCAAGTGGGAGGAACCACAGATTACTGCGTGCCATTCACTTTAGCTGAGATGAGGTCTTTGGGGTCCATGTCTTAGCTTTTACTTCAATTAGAATATAAATTTTTAACCCTTTTTTATGTTGTACTTTTATAGGATACAGTTTTAAGTCAGCCATACTTTCTTTGCCCTGAATCAGCACTTGGTCTAGAGAAAAGATAGGCCTTATAAACCTAGCTATCAGAAACAGCGAGACTACCCCAAAAGGAGGCTGACTTGGACAGTTGTGAATCACTGAAATCTTGACTTTTGAGCTCAGGTCTTGGTTGGTCACCACCCCAGGCAGGTTATCTACTGTGAATTATTTTAAAGCTTGCTTTCATAGTCTGCCATTGATTAAACAAGGCATATAAAATTTCTGAGTGCCAGTATCTCTTCAGATGCAGAGGCATGAAAATTTAGAGCTTCATACTAACTGATAACTATATGACGAGAGGAGATAACTTTTGATAAAAATTTTGTTGGTCAGAATCGTGTTTCACCTATCCAATAGTTAAATGTATTGCTTTCTCCCAAAATGAATTGTTTTCTTTATTTCCTACTCCAAACTGAGAAAGTCATTCAGTCAGCAAATGTTTCCTGGGCATTACAGTGTGTTAAGAGTTAGCAAGCAAGAGAGTCTTTGGTTTTAGATGAAAATGTTGCACCCCCACTCCTGGGTCAATCACAGTGCCCATGTGAGCTCTGCCTGTGGTGATGAAGAGTTCAGGACTTGGTTTGAGCCAGACTGTATGTAGCATATATGAAAGCATTTTCTGGAAGTGAACACAGGCCTTTAATCAGGAGAGTTTTTCATTTTTTTCATATCTATATTTTAGGACTTTTTGTAATCAGAAAAATCAGTTGAATTCTGGAAAAGAATAAAGTGAACATTATTTGAATAATATAATGCTACCTATGCCTGTACTCTACCATTTTACATGTATTATTCATGTGATTTTTCACAGTAATTCAACATATCTGTGAGGCAGATGATACTATTTCTACATTCCTTGTTAATCTTAAGAATTCAGGCCAGGCGTGGTGGCTCACGCCTGTAATCCCAGCCCTTTGGGAGGCCGAGGCGGGCGGATCACAAGGTCAGGAGATCGAGACCATCCTGGCCAACATGGTGAAACCCCATCTCTACTAAAAATACAAAAATTAGCTGGGCGTGGTGGCGTGCGCCTGTAATCCCAGCTACTCAGGAGGCTGAGGCAGGAGAATTGCTTGAACCCAGGAGGCGGAGGTTGCAGTGAGCCGAGATCGCGCCACTGTACTCCAGTCTGGCGCCTGGAGACGGAGCGAGACTCTGTCTCAAAAAAAAAAAAAAAAAAAAAAGAATTCAGTATCACAGACGGGGATGCTAAAGGTCACAGAGGTTAGAGGGTAAGTGACTTGCTCAGGGTCACATGGCATACATGTGGCAGAGTCAGAGTACAGCTCATGTGTTTAACACTTTCCATTATCCCAGGATTCTTGGCTAACCTCACTAGAAAGCCTCAGGAAACATCATGATAGATAGTCATTTTGCTAAGAGGGTTTTTGAGTAGTGTCAGTTCTGCCCAGCTTGTCTTCTTCATAAGATTGAATGAAGAGCTGCTTTGTTACATACATGATCTATGGGATAGGAAGGACTATGAATAACAAAGTATTGGTGTATTCATAAGATAATAAAGAGAAACCAGGGCCCTTGTGGTATAGCAGAAACAGCACAGACTCTGCAGTAAGGCAGAACTGGATATGATGAACACCCCCTTTGCCATTTTCTGGCTTTTGGCTCCTAGGTGAGTTATTTCATCTTTCTTGAGCCCCAATACATTTATCAGTAGGGAACCTCCCTGCCGGGTGCCGTTTGAGAGTTAGAGATAAGTCATGTATTACAGTTTCTGTCCCACTGTGTGCATGCAGTAAATATTGGATAGGTGAATGAGTGAGTGAATGGTAGCAATTATTACACTTCTATTGTAAAAATTTATTTGGTTCACTAAAACATAAATCTAAACCCTGTCAGAAATTCATTCAAATCTTTAGCTCACTTTTCCCTCACTCTCTGTGAGGTAAAGTTTCTAAATCTCATGCTTAAATTGTCTCTAGGCATTTTGAGTATTCAAAAAACTTTCTAGTTATTTTCCCCTGTCAAATTTCAGGACTTGGGGCTTATTGTTAAATCCTACATAGAATTCTAAAAAGATATTTCAAAGATATACATAGATCCCATTTACCAAGTGCTTTTATTTTATTTTTGCAGACTTTGAAGCTCAGTCAAAGCTTTTCCTTAGACCCCAGGTTAATTTATAAATTTTCCCTTATTTGTACTTTTTCATCTACCATCTACTTTATTGCAAAAAAATAGTTCTGTTTTGTTCACCAGAAGCCTGAAAAGGAAGATTCTTCTGAACTGTTTCTCTGGTTTCTGAATAAAGTAGAGAACTTGGATTGACTAAGCCCTTTCTCTGTGCTATAAGCTTTAACAGACCTTATCTCAGTCAGCCCAACAGCTTGTGAGGCAGGGGATGAGTTTCATAGAGGGAAACTGAGGCTTACAGAATTCAGTGCCTTATTCCAGTGTCCAGCCTGGAAGTGGAGAGGCTGGGAGGGGGTTCCAGTTCTGTACCCTAGAGCCTGAGCCTTTCACTCTCGTGGGCAGCACAAAAATCATCCACTGTCAAATGGTGCACCTCTCTCTCCTCTCCCTGTCTCTGTCTCTGTCTGTCTGTCTCTTTCTCTTCCTTTTTAGAAAGAGCTAAATTCCCGAGATGGAGCTTGGGAAAGAATATGTGGCGAGAGGGACCCTTTCATCCTATGCAGCTTGATGTGGTCTTGGGTGGAGCAACTGAAGGAGCCTGTAATCACCAAAGAGGATGTGGACATGTTGGTTGACAGGCGAGCAGATGCCGCAGAAGCACTGTTTTTATTAGAGAAGGTAAAGTGGCTATATATAGGACCAGTTAATGACTGTAACTGAGGCTTTTAGTTTTTCATACAGAAAGAAAAATCCATTATAAAAAATAGAATTCATACAGAATCCCAAATCTAGGTCTAATTTAATAATTTTTCCAAGAGAAGAGAAGAAACTAATACCCAGTATAAACACTTAGAAAATACAAAAATAAAAAGAGGAACTATCCATAGTCCTGAGAGAGGCACTGCAAACATTTTTAAATCTTTTAAACTTAGCAATATGTATATTAACTTGATAAAAATCATTTTAACATGTAAGTTTGTATTTCCTTTTTGCTTAAAGTTGTAGCTATTTTCCCATGAATAATGTAAGCTTTTCATAAATTTTGACCATAATGGATATGATGCTGTAATACAAGAATGTGCCATAATTAACCACTTTTTAGTGAAAAAGTGGTTTTTTCCCTTTAAAAAGTGGTTTTTTCTACTTATTTGCTATGAGCATGCATGTGGGAAAAATTATGAAGTAGGTTGGAATATGCATTCATTGATATTTTTAAAAAGGGGTAGGTGTCCTACATACATACATGTATATATAATTTGTATGTGTAAAATATTTTCTATATGTATAAAAGCTATATGTTTAAAATAGAGAAGATATTTATATACGTATAAAATACAGAAGGAGAAATAAGAAACTGGTAATAGTAGTTACCTTTAGGAAATGATATTAAAAGACAATGGATGTAGGAAACAGCAGAAATTGTATGAATCCTTTTATATAATTTGGCATTTTTAACCATACAGAGATACTAAAGTTTCAGTTTAACATAGGCTTTGTTTTGGGGTTTTTTTGTTTTTTAAGATGAAGTTTAGCTCTGTTGCCCAGGCTGGAGTGCAGTGCATGATCTTGGCTCACTGCAAGCTCCACCTCCCGGGTGCAAGTGATTCTTCTGCCTCAGCCTCCCAAGTAGCTGGGATTACAGGAATGCGCCACCAAATCTGGCTAATTTTGTGTTTTTAGTAGAGATGGTTTCTCCATGATAGTCAGGCTGGTTTCAAACTCCTGAACTCATGTGATCTGCCCTCCTCGGCCTCCCAAAGTGCTGAGATTACAGATGTGAGCCACTACGCCTGGCCTGTTTTTAAGAAACAATATTATCTTGAGTTACCTCCTATGCTGGAGTGTAAACATCTCGTCAGTTTCTAAATTTCACTAAAAATCTGCTGTTATCACACACACACACACGGACACATATGGACACATACACATGCAGACATGCAGATACATGCACTCACACATGTGTACACAGACACAATACACAATACACAGACGTGTGTGCCTGCACACACACACAGACAGTCACACAATACACATCTTCTAAGAAACTATTTTTCCTGTATCCGAAGTCCTTTTCTTAGGACATTTTCTCAGCAATTAAATCACAGAGATAAAAGATGAGAGAGTGATAAGGGAGATTAATGTTTGGTGGGTGACTGGGCCAAGCCTTTTAGGACATAATTTCCATTTTCTCTTCTGTTTATCTCAATACCTCTTAGAGGTAGAGGCCCATTTCACAGACAAGGAAAGCTGAGGTTTCATGCCCAAGGTTGGCAGCACATGTCAGAGCAGAATTCAAACTCGCTCTGGCACAGAGCCCATGTGCTTTCTATTACGTGAGGCTATCTGTTTTATCCTAATTCACCCTCGCTTCATGTATAGGGCATTTATATTGCTTCAGGTTTTTTACCTTAATAGGAGTCATTGTAATGATAATTTGTGCTTGCAGGTGTTTCTTTATTATAGATTATGCTCTTAGAGTAGATTTTCAGAATTGAAATTAGTGGGTCTCTGTATATTACGTCTTGGACATGCATTGCTAAAGGCGATGGAACTTCTCCTTTGCTAAGGTGAACAGCCCCCAGGAGTCAAGTCACTGGACACATTTTTAAGTATCTTACCCCCTTAGGTTGGAGGCTAAGCACTTAAGCACTGCATTGTTCTGGGGAACTGGGCTTGTCCTTTTCCTTTTCTTTGTCCACTCACCTCCCTCCCTAATCATCTGCAGTGACTGGGTACCCAGATCCTGACCACTCAGTGCCCAGTTAATAAGTCCATGTATCTCTATGACCTGTTATCCTCTGCTAGACAACTGAAATAATTATATCCAGAAACAACAAGAATGGGAAAATCTGTTCAGTTCACTGCACGAGAAAAACTTGGTTTAAAATTGTGGTGATCTTTAGTTTTACTTTGTGCAATAGCTAGCCAGCTTTGGTATTATTTCCTGAAAGCTTTTTAAATTATATTAACATATAACAATAAACATTTGTTGATGTTTAGATATTTTGTCATTTGACATTATGAGTACTTGGTCACAAACCAATTCTTGATTCTACAATAGTTTTGAATTGATTTCTTGAGGGATTTTTCGAACAATTTTTAAAATTTTGATTTCTACAAAAACAGGGACAGCACCAGACAATTCTCTGCGTGTTGCACTGTGTAGTGAACCTGCAGACAATTCCCATGGATGTGGAGGAAGCTTTCCTCGCCCATGCCATTAAGTCATTCACTAAGGTGGGTCACACTCTTCCTTTCCCCTCTCTGAACCACAGATCAGCATGAACTTTGTAAATCAGAATCCAGAGGTCACCATTGTCCTCTAAAATAAAACATGTATGTGTACATTTTCCCTTCATGGAAATGTGTTTGACATTTCTTCTGAGTAGTTGCAGAGTTTTGACCAAAAACAAAGTTTCCAAACAATAATCTTAGGAAAAGCTGAACTGTGGGTTTTTTGAAGGAGAATGTTGGAACAAAGAGCTTTTATGTAAAAGAAAGAGAGAAACAACTGTGCATTGAATACATATTTTTAGATCATATGCCTAATTAGAATCAGAGACTGTTTGCTTGTCAAGCCAGTTCTACCTTGGGTTTAAGTTAAGAAACCATCTATTGAAAATTAAACATCCAACATTGCTGATTCAGTACTGAGTCCTGGTTGGCAAATCCTAAGGAAAGAGTTTAAAAAAGATTTTCTTTCTAAAAGCCCATCCTTTTGGTTACAGCAGTTTTTCCTGGCTGAAGAAAGAAGCAGCAGCCAGGTTCATACCAGGAGAAAAGTTTTCCCTTACCCCGTCAGCTATAATTTGTTTATTACTTCTCATTGATACGAAAGTATCTATAATTTGTTTGTTACCTCTCATCGATATGAAAGTGTCATTAACCAAAGAACCCAGCTTTTGAATGACAACATCTTTGCTAACATTAATGAAAATAGCAGTTATTATCTGTACTCATTCACAAGTTGTAAAGATTATCCATTTTTAATATTTGTCCAGTTTCCTTCCCCTCCACTCTTTCCAAAGTGATATCCTTACTTCAGGCTGCTTTGTTCCTCATCTGGATTTTATGGCACTAACTGCTGACATCTTTTCAGTCTGTTCTCTATTGTTTCCAGAGTCAGTAGTCTCAAATCCAAACCACGTGGTCCTCTACATCTGTATTTACATTTTCATAGACTGAGAGGCTACCTACCATGTGAAGAAGGTTGTGGTTTGGTGTTTAAGAAAGTAAATAATTCAGACCATTATTAATGTTAATAAGGAGTTTTTTGCAAATGGTATAAACAGTATAGTTAGATAAATTCCTGAGCTTGACTGAAAAAAAAAAAATCCTTAAGATTGGTCTCTCTGAAAGCAGTAGGAATTCTTTACAACTTCTGTTGGTCTTTTAAGGGGATACTAATGAAAAGTTATAGAATGAAAAGTTAGAGTTAGCAGTCATTCAGAATCTGTCTATAGAAAATGTTAGGAGACAGTTCTCCTTGGGTCTCTCGTGTCTCTTCATAATCTGATGAGCAGATGCACTGACCACTCTCTTTGGGGATTAACTCTTCACTGATGTCTGGAGGGCTCTGCCGGGAGGGCAGAAGGCATACATGCCTTCCAGGATAATAAAAATTGTTCCCTTCAGGGCAAAGGTTGGCAGACTTGCTTGCAGCCCCCTTGTAAGACATTGGAGTTTCCTAAGCCTGGGGCTCCTCAGCTATGAGGCAAACCCCATGCTTGTGCAGGCTCCACCTGGGCCTCTCTGCATTGCCCCCATGGGACTTGGGAGACAAGGAGAACCCATGTGAACATGAAGCACATGCAGCTGTGAGAAATAAAAGTTATCTGTCTCTGACCCAGGAGTCTTATATCTTGTACCGGTGTCCATGACACTGGCAAGCTAACAGGTTAAAATCTAAGATCCTTTACAGTTGCTGACAAATTCCCTTTGTCGGAATTTATCAGAGAAGGAGAAATTCCAGGAGAGAGGCAGTGATTGTGCGACCCTGATTCTTTCCCAGGGAGTCACACGTTACTCTGAGTTTTGGGGTTGAGGATGGATACACGCTCTGGTTCTCTGTCTTGCCATCACTCCTGATCCAAAGTATGGTGAAAAATGCAAATGTGTGTAAACAGTGCTCTCCCATCAAGGGGAAAGGAAATTTACTTTTATCAAGGTGGGGTTGGTTGGTTTGTTTTTTTGAGACATGGTCTCACTCTGTCACTCAGGCTGGAGTGCAGTGACACAATCTCAGCTCACTGCATCCTCTGCCTCCTGGGCTCAGCCAGTTCTCCCACCTCAGCCTCCCAAGTAGCTGGGACTACAGGCATGTGCCACCATGCCCGGCTAATTTTTTTAATTTTTTGTAGCGATGAGGTTTTGCCATGTTGCCCAGGCCGGTCTCAAACTCCTGGGCTCAAGCAACCCTCCCACCTTGGCCTCCCAAAGTGCTGGGATTACAGGCATGAGCCACTGCACCTGGCCAATTGAGGTTTGTATATATGTACCAAACGTGTTAGACTCATAGATACACTATCTTATGAAGTGGGAATCCTTATCTCTGATTTACACAGGAGCAAATCGAGGTTCCAGAGAGGTTGGGTATGAGATGAGGACACAGCTAGCAGGTGGGGAACCAGGCTTTTTTCAGGTCACTCTGACTCTGTCCAGAGTGGCCATAGGGCCTCTCAGCAGGACACATACAGCTGATGTGCTGTTTTAATATAGGAAACTTTTCCCTTATACCATCAATGATTAGTCTCAAAAAATTCATTTCAGACCCACTGTTGACTTGCTTCATGACTGGGTATATATAATTAAACTAAATATTCAGGTACTAGATTTAATTTTGGGGTTTTCATTCTTAAGTTTGGTATTGACATGGTTGGCAGTTCTAACATAGTCTTTCAATTAAAATGTGTGAAATTTATTATTTGTATTTTATATAGAGTTTTGTTTATAAGTCTGTCTTTTCTCCACCCCCCTCCTTCTCAAAATAGAAACTAGTTAAAATTCTTGTTACAGTGTCCTGAATATAAATTTCTTTGTCACCAGGTTAATTTTGATTCTGAAAATGGACCATTAGTTTACAACACCCTGAAGAAAATATTTAAGCACACGCTGGAAGAAAAAAGAAAACTGACAAAAGATGGCCCTAAGCCTGACCTCTAGCTTTCCCTCGTGGTGACTGTTTCAGACCTAAAGATCCAGATAGTATCTCTGTTCATATGTGAATAAGCTGAAGTTTGTGGAACTACTTTTTCTCATAGCACTTTATTTTAAATGTTGTTGGTTTGTGCTGAGAATGGTCATCCCTATTTGAACCAATTATTTATTTTAAAATATCCTTGAACTACATTTTTGTTTTGAAAAATTGCCATAAAGTTGGTGCCACTTTATTTATTTGACTGAGTTAATACTGTATTAACATTTTAAGTATGTGGTGTTTACATTTTGATTTCTTTTGACATTTTAGAAAAAATCGTAACTTGTTTTTCTAAAATAACCATTTTCTTGATGGAACTCTTCCTAGAGTTTTTACCAAATATCTGACTTTAGTAGTAAAACTTCATTGTGTATCCATTCCCCAGCAAATGAACTAAGAAAGTCACCAAGTGTCTTAAACTGTTTTATATTTGTTACTAAGAAGTCTATTGCTACAAAATTTTTAAAGGGTTTTTTTTTTTATTTTGGAATTTTTTGTTTTTCCTTTTCTTTTTATGAATGTAACAAAGGGTTTCAAAGCATATTATTTTTCACAGAGATTTAGTTTTACTTTAATGGAGTGACTCTGAAGTGGTTGGGATGTTTTACTTGTAGAAAGTAGACTTGCTCTTTGTCAGATTTCCAAACAACCTTGCCAGCCCTGGCTGTCAAAAGGAGGCAGGAGCAGTTCTCAGCACATGAAGCCTGATTCCCACTCCCTTGGGTTGCTGCTGAGCCAAGTAGCATCTTTACAGAGGAAGTGGGATCAGAGGCAGAAAGTGTGGGAACTTGGTAAGAAGCAGCGCTTGCCTCTGTCTTCCCAGGGACTCCGCAGGGACATTCGTGCAGGGCAGGGGTTCTGTACCAGCCCTGCTCTCTCAGGTGCCACAGTCACTCTGCAGAGGCGACTCTTGGAGCTGGAGGAAGCTGGAGCTGGGCCATTGTTTGTGCTGATGGTGTATTAGCGTGAGCAGCCTGGCCCTGGCCTCAAATCTGCCACCCCCATCGATCCACTTGCCTCAGGGCTTTATATTTGGCTTCTTTTTTTATGAGAATTAAGATTTTTAAACTGAAGTTGACCATACAGGTGACATTAGCCCTAACTAGCTTCATAAGAAGGGTGACTGCCTCAACTAGTTCCATGTAAGCTAAACCATCAATTCGCAATTGAAGCCATACTTTTATTTAAATTAATATGTGGAGATACCAGAGGTCAAGCCACACAGAGGATAATAGTTTTTCCCAGTAAAGGTGATATTAATCAGACTAATTTCAAACTAAAGAAGTTATTACTTAAAGATGGAATTTCAGGGGAAGCAAGACCAATTTAGAACAAATGAAATTTCTCCAGCTCCTTCATTTCTGAATTAACCTCTAGCACATCAAAAACATTTCAGTCATTATCAGTCTCACTAACGCTAATGCCAAATGCTAAATCCAGTGTTCTTTTACACGGTTTTAATTTTCTTGGGAAATCAAATCCAATGGATATTAATGACCCCTGGGTTGCCCATCCCTGAAATGTCTTATTTTCAAGTGCCTGGCCCGGGAAAGAAGGGGAAGAAACAATTGCATTTTATCCAAAGGTACATTATAAAAATAGAGTTTTTACCAAAAAAAGTTATTTGTTCTCATCTCAATCGGCCTCATTTGGGCAAGTGACCCACAGGTCTTTTGGCAAGTCCACTATTTGCCTGTGCGTCTGAAATACTTGTTTCAACTTAGAGAATAGTCATAATGTGACCGTAGCACTGCACGTCTAAAAATCTAAGCCTAAAACCTGAAAGAAGAGATGTGACAAGGGAAATTAATCAGGCTATATACAAGTATTGTATTTATTTGAATAAAAGTAAAAAGAACAACCTATAACCCTAGTCTTGTACTTCTTTACCTTGATGCTCTAGGACATCTGATGATAAAGACGAAATTTTGCTCTTAGCTTATCCTGACAGGCAGATTGAGTTGTCAGCTGAGTCAGTGAGCCAAGCTCTCGTTAGTACAGATGACATCCATCAGGTCAGCACCAAACACTGAGGGACTGGGAGAGGTGAGTTCTAAGAGGAATAACTGAGGAAAATCTTCATGCTGACAAGATTCTTGCCTTCCCATATTTGGATGAGGGGTTCTTTGTAGCCAGGAGGATAGAAATCTCACATAGTGGGAGAAGTCATAAGGTTGAAAAATTCAGTTCAACAGAAATGGGAAGGTTGAGGGAACATACATGTTAAGAACTTACCATGGGCCAGCCATATCCATTACCTCACTGAATTCTCTTGACAGACAGAGAAGTCTTTTTTTTTTTTCATTTATTTACATTTATTTTTTTGAGACAAGGTCTTACTCTGTAGCCCAAGCTGCAATGCAGTGGCATGATCTTGACTCACTGCAACCTCCGCTCCCAGCCTCAAGTGATCCTCCCACCTCAGCCTCCTGAATAGATGGGACTACAGGCACATGCCACCACATCTGCCTAATTTTTTGTATTTTTTTGTAATGATAGAGTTTTGCCATATTGCCCAGGCTTGTCTTGAACTCCTGAGCTCAAGTGATCCTCCCACGCCTGGCCTGAGAAGTCTTAATCATAACTGTGTGATGTGAGACAAGGAGTCTGATGGACTCCGTGCCGTGCCTTCCTCCCTGCTCATGTTACCTGCCTATAGGACTCAACCTGGCAAGGCTGCCCAGTCAAAGTGCCTTCTCAGGGACTTTGAGGTCCCTTTGGCACTAAATTTTATGATGGCATTAGAGAGCACTGTGCTGTCCATATTTGGTGAAAATATCACACATCTTCTATCCTCTGGAAAAGGCTGAGCCAGCTCTATTTCTATCATATGATGCTCTCTAGTATATCACACTTAGAGGAGGTACATGATATCTGGCCACTGTTGCCTTTTTTTTTTATTGCATTTTAGGTTTGGGGGTACATGTGAAGAACATGCAAGACTGTTGCCTAGGTACCTACATGGCAGTGTGATTTGCTGCCTTCCTCCCCATCACCTATATCTGGCATTTCTCCCCATGCTATCTATCTCTCCCCAACTTCCCCACCCCCTGCTGTCCCTCCCCTATTTCCCCCCAACTTGACCCCAGTGTGTGATGCTCCCCTCCCTGGCCTTTTCTTACTTCAGAGAGCTTACTAATGTCCTTTCAGACAACTTGCTGCTGGTGGTAGAGCTTGCTCCATTTATTTATGTAACTTAGGAAATCTATGCTGAGTTACTTTGTCATATCTTCAGCCAGCTTCCCAGTCTTATCTGAGAAAAAGTATTTGCTTCATCACTATGGATTCCGTGAAAAACACCATATATCATAATTCAGTAGAGATCAGGTTTCTCTATTTTCTCTTAAATGGAGAACACTTGCTGATATGATTGGGTGCTATTTCAGGCTAGTCTCCAGATGTCTGAAAAAATATCCGGGGACAGTATAATGTAGGCAGAGTGTAACCCCCAAGTTCGTGACATCTGACAGCCCCCATGTAATTTGGGGGATCAATTTAAAAATAACAGCTTATAGGATCTTCATTGTTGTTCCAAATTAACAAGCATTAATGTATTTTCATTGAAATATATTAATATATTTCAAGAACAGCATTCTCTGTGATGCTTTTTATGAATGGCACAAGATTAGTATGTTATCTAAGAGAGCTTTTCTCAATGCTAGGTGGGTGCAAATTGTTTGCAGATAAAGTGGCAAGAGGAAATTTCAACAAAACCCTGTTCCTCGGTGGTGCATTATTTTTTTAGTTATGCTTTTAGGCATGAGCTAATCTCTGATTAGCCCAACACTGACAATAAAACTGATTTATAAGTAATCACAATGGAGCCATTCAGTATTAGAGTTTGACAAGCCTTTGTTCTAAGCCCTCCAGTCACTACAAATAATGTCCCAAGAAGACTTAAATGTCATAAAACCTTTTGCAACAAAAAAGTTTCATACATGCACTGAAATTTATATAGTAAGAGATGCCTGCTAAGCCCTTGCCTCTTGGCTTTCTTAATTAAAATGAGAAAATATTTTACTCTTGAGATTGCCTGTTTTAGAGAGAAATTACATTTTGGGGATGGGCTCCTACTTATCTGACCCTTAGAATATGGTCTGACAATAACCTTTGGTTTTGATTTAATTAGCTGCTTTATCATTTTTGTCTTCTCTTAAAAATGGAAACAGGCTGGGCATGGTGGCTCACGCCTGTAATCCCAACACTTTGGGAGGCCAAGGTGGGCAGATCACAAGGTCAGGAATTTGAGACCAGCCTGGCCAATATGGTAAAACTACTAAAAATACAAATTAGCCTGGCGTGGTGGTGGACACCTGTAGTCCCAGCTACTTGGGAGGCTGAGGTAGGAGAATCACTTGAACCTAGGAGGCGAAGGTTGCGGTGAGCCATTCACACCACTGCACTGCAGCCTGGGTGACAGAGTGAGACTCCTCTCAAAAAAAAGAGAAAAGCTACTCCGGCTTTTGACTTAGGTTGAACCATAAAGATTGGCCATTTTTTTTGGTAAAAAATTATCAAGCATTGGCCATTCCATGTGGTTCAACCAAATATCAAACTCAGTATTTCCCAGACTAGTAGGTGACATTTCCTGAATTAATTTTGGTAGGTTTAGATTAGGTGATCAATTATTTTCTAAGACTATCCTATATGCTCACAGTAGAGTTCCAATACAATTGTAAGTGACAAATATGAACCATATTCTTTTAGCAACATGTCTGTGCCTATTCTGCTTGGCCCTCTGCTAATTCTGGACTACAGGAATTATTATTCAGTCATTCGTCCTTCTAGGAGTCACGTTGCTTATCCCTCAAAATTCGTGTGTTGGAAACTTAATTCCCAATGCAACAGAGTAGGAAGGTGCAGCCTTTTCGGAGGTCATGAGAGTACCACCTTCATGAATGAATTAATGTCATTATTAAAAGACCTGATGGAGGGGATTCTTTTTTTGCCTTTTCACTTAGTCATGTGAGGACACAGCGTTCTCCCCTCCAGAGGACACAGCATACAAGGCACCACCTTGGAAGCAGAGAGCAACCCCTCACCAGATGGCAGTGCCTTGATCTTGGCCTATCCAGCCTCCAGGACTGTGAGAATAAATGTCTGTTGTTTAAGTTGCCCAGCCTGTGCTATTCTGTTACAGCAGCACAAAATGCACCAAGATGGAGATTGGTACCAGAGTGGGTGTTGCTAAAACAAATACCTAAAAATGCGGAAGTGGCTTTGGAACTGGGTAATGGGTTGAGGCTAGAAGAGTTTTGAAATGAAAGCAGGAAAAAGCTTGTACTCCCATGAGTGGAGCATTAAGGGTGATCACGGTGAGAGCTCAGAAGAAGAGAGCTGTAGGGAAAGTCTCATTCTTCTGAGAAACTGCGTAAGTAAAATTACGGACAGTAAAGACCGTTCTGATAAGGTTATAGAAATGAGGACTGTCATTGGAAATTGGCGGAAAGACCATCTTTTGTTACAAAATGGCAAAGAACATGGCTAAATTATGTCCATGTCCATGTTCTAGGACTTTGTAAGGGGCAGAACTTAGAAGCAATGAACTAGAATATTTGGCAGAAGAAAAGTCCAAGCAAGAAAGTGTTCAGAATGCTGTGTGGTTTCTCCTAACTGCTTATGCAAAATGGGAGAAGAGAAATGATTTAAAGACATAATTTATAATTCAAAGGGAAGCAGCACAGAAAGATTTGGACAATTCTTGGTCCAGCCACGTAAAGAATAAAAAAGTATGTTTAGGCCAGGTGTGGTGGCTCACGCCTATACTTCCAGCACTTTGGGAGGCCAACGCAGGCAAATCACTTGAGATCAGAAGTTCGAGATGAGCCTGGCCAACATGTACTAAAAATACAAAAATTAGCTGGGCACAGTGGCAGGCACCTGTAATCCCAGCTACTTTGGAGGCTGAGGTAGGAGAATCACTTGAACGTGGGAAGCAGAGGTTGCAGTGAGCTGGGTTGGGTGGCAGAGTGAGACTCTGTTTCAAAAAAAAAAAAGAAAAAAAGAATGTTTAGGGCTGGGTATGGCGGCTCATGCCTGTAATCCCAGCACTTTGGGAGGCCGAGGCGGTTGGATCACTTGAGGTCAGGCATTCAAGACCAGCCTGGCCAACATGGTGATACCCCATCTCTATTAAATACCTGTAACCTCAGTAACCTCAGCTATTTGGGAGGCTGAGGCAAGAGAATTACTTGAACTCAGAAGGCAAAGGTTGCAGTGAGCCGAGATGTGTCACTGCACTCCAGCCTAGACAACAGAACGAGACTCCATCTCAAAAAAAAAAAAAAAGCTTAGAAGATAGCACACAGGGTGTGGCTAGGCCATGATTTGATAAGATTAGTACGGATAGAAGAAAGCCACATGCTATGTATCAAGACAATGGGAGAATTACCCCAAAGGTATTCTGGACATCTTGGTACAAGGGGAAAGGGCGACCATGCCCGTCAAAAGCCCGGAGTGCTAGGGTCTTGGGGACAGAAGAATTTTGAAAAGGGGCCCAGGGTGCACATAGGACCTGAGTGCTCACTGCTGAGAGCCACCTTGGGTCTCTGCACCCTGCACTCTGGCACAGTGCTCCTTGGCCACCCCAGCTCTGCTCTTCGAGCAGGCTCAGGTGTAGCTAGGGCCACTGCTCTGGAAGGTACAAGCAATTCCAATCTGACTGGTGTTCTTATAAGAAGAGGTGATTCTTTCCAACTTGGACCCAACAGAATGGCTCCCGCAAAGAAGGGTGGTGAGAGGAAAAAGGGCCGTTCTGCCATCAACGAGGTGGTGACCCGAGAATACACCATCAGCATTCACAGGCACATCTATGGAGTGGGCTTCAAGAAGCGTGCCCCTCGGGCTCTCAAAGAGATTCGGAAATTTGCTATGAAGGAGATGGGAACTCCAGATGTGCGCATTGATACCAGGCTCAACAAAGCTGTCTGGGCCAAAGGAATAAGGAATGTGCCATACCAAATCCATGTGCGGTTGTCCAGAAAACATAATGGGATGAAGATTCACCAAATAAGCTCTATACTTTGGTTACCTATGTACCTGTTACCACTTTCAAAAATCTACAGACAGTCAATGTGGATGAGAACTAATCGCTGATCATCAAATACATCAAATAAACTTATAAAATTGCAAAAAAAAAAAAAAAGAAAAAAGAAAGAGGTGATTGACACCAGGCACAGTGGCTCATGCCTGTAATCCCAGCATTTTTGGAAGTGAAAGCATGCAGATAACTGGAGGCCAGGAGTTTGAGACCAGCCTGGGCAACATGGCGAAACTCTATCTCTACAAAAAAAAAAAAAAAAAAAATTGCTGGGCCTGGTGGCTATTGCCTGTGGTCCTGACTACCTGGGAGGCTGAGGTGGGAAGATCATTTGAGCCTGGGATGTGGAAGTTGCAGTAAGCAGAGATCACACAACTGCCCTCCAGTCTGGGTGACAGAGGGAGACCCTGTCTCAAAAAAGTTTTTAAAAGAAGAGAAGAGATTAAAACACAAACATGGACAAAGGGAAGACTATGTGGAGACACAGAGAGAAAATTGTCATCTACAAGTCAAGGAGTGAGGCCTCAGAAAGAACCAACCTGGAGACACATTGATCTCAGACTTCCGGCCTCCAGAGCCATGAGACAATAAATTTCTATTGTTTAAGCCACTCAGTCTGTGGTACTTCATTATAGAGCCCCTAGTAGACTAATAAGACAAAGTTCCCTGCTCTCTCTCAGTTCTTCCACTATAACTTATGTGTATTTCTTCATAATTCTATCTTAAACAACATAGTTCTTGATTTTGCCTGTTTATAAACTTTACATAAATTGGGCAATGCAGTGTGTGTTCTCTCTTGACTTGCCTTTTCTGTTCAACATGCTATTCACATTTCTCCATATTGATGTGTAAGCTATAGCTTGTGTTCACTGCTGTATGGCATTCCATTGTGTGAATATTCCACAGATTACCTCTTTTACTTGTGATGGGTATTTGGGTTGTTCATATTTTCACATGTCTCTGGGTGTACATATGCAAGAGTTTCTGTAGGCTTTGTAGCTAAGAGTAGAATTTGTGAACTTTAGGGTAGGGACAATTTCAGTTTCCTATGTAATGACAAATTTTTTCTCAAAATGATTGTACCAGTTCATACTCCCAACAGCAGTAAATGAGAGTTCCCACTCCTCTGTGTCCTTGTCAACACTTAGTATTGACTGACTTTTTTATTTTTGCCAGATTCGGTTCGTATGAGATAGTACCTCAACTGTGTTACCTTATTACATGTTTTGAACAATTTGTTTCTTTTCTCTAGTGCTTATTCATGTATTTTTCAATTTTTTTACTATAGTAAAGTATATATAACAAAACATCATTTTATTCGTGTTTAAATATATAGTCGAGTGTTATTAAGTACATTCATACATGTTGTACAGCCATTACCACTATCCATCTATTTAACTCATCATTTTGTAAAACTGAAATGTTATACCTATTAAATAAGAACTCCCCATTCCTCGAACACACCAGCCCCTGGCGACACCATTCTATTTTGTATCTCTCATTTTAACTACTCTAAATACTTCATGTAAGTGGAATAATACAGTATTTGTCTTTTGTTACTGATTTATTTCACTTAGCAGAATGTCTTCAAAGGTCATCCATGTTGTAGTATAATACAAAATTTCTTTCCCCTTTAAAGTGGAATAACATTCCATTGTATGTATATACCACATTTTGCTTATCTATTCATCTGTCGATAGACATGTGGGTTGCTTATATGTTTTAGCTATTGTGAATTATCCTGCTATGAACATGGGTATACAAATATCTCTTCAAGACTCTACTTCAGTTCCTTTGGGTATACAGCCATAAGTGGAATTGCTGGATCATATGGTAATCCTGTGTTTAAATTTTTGAGGAACCACCACACTGTTTTCCACAGTGGCTGAACCATTGTATGTTCCCACCAACAGTGCGCTAGGGTTAAGTTTCTCCACATCCTTGCCAACACTTGTTATTTTCTGCGTATTTTTGATAACAGCTTTCCTAATGGATGTGAAGTGGTATCTCATTGTAGTTTTGATTTGCATTCCCCTAATGACTAGTGATACTGAGCATCTCTTGATGTGCCTGTTGCCCTTTCATGTATCTTTGGATAAATGTCTATTCAAGTCCTTCGCTCATTTTTCAGTTGGGTTGCATTTTGTTGAGTTTTGTGAGTTCTCTATATATTCTGGATGTAAAATCCTTATTAAAGATATGATTTGCAAATATTTTCTCCTATGGGTTGATTTTTTACTCTGTTGACTGTGTCTTTTGATGCACAATTTTAAAAAATTTTCATGAAGTCCAATTTTCTATTTCTTTTTTGTTGCCATTTCCAAGAAAACACTGCCAGATCCAATGTTGTGAAGTTTTTTCCCTGTTCTGTTTTGTTTTGTTTCCCCCTAATAGTTTTATTGCTTTAGGTTTTTCATTTAGGTCTTTCATCCATTTTGAGTTCATTTTATTACATGACATTAGGTAAGGGTCCAACCTCGTTATTTTGCATATGGATGTCCAGTTTTCCCAGCACTACTTGTTGTTGAAAAGGACTATATGGTTTTGGTCTTGACACCCTTTTCAAAAGTTATTTGAAACTGGATGTGGTGGTATGGGCCTGTAATCCCAGCCACTAGGGAAGCTGAGGCAGGAAGATTGCGGGAGCCCAGGAGTTCAAGACCAGCCTGGCAACAGAAGGAGACTCTCTCTCAAAAAAAAAAAAAAAAAAAAGTGGCTGGGCATGGTGACTTATTCCTGCAATCCCAGCACTTTGGGAGGCTGAGGCAGGCAGATCACTTGAGGCCAGGAGTTCAACACTAGTCTGGCTGACATGGCAAAACTCCATCTCTACTAAAAGTACAAAAATTAGCTGGGCATGCACCTGTATTCCCAGCTATTCAGGAGGCTGAAACACGAGAATCACTTGAACCTGGGAGGCAGAAGTTGCAGTGAGCCAAAATCACACCACTACACTCCAGCCTGGGCAACAGAGCAAGACTCCATCTCAAAAACAAAAAGAAAAGAAAGTAATTTGACCATATATGCAAGAGCTTATTTCTGGGCTCTCTTTTATCTCTTTGGTTCATATGTCTGTCTTTTTGCCAGTGCCATGCTGTTTGGATTAATATAGCTCTGTAGTAAGTTTTAAAATCAATAAGTGTGAGTTATACAGCTTTGTTATTTTTCAGTATTGTTTTGGCTATTAAAGATCCCTTGAGAATCCATATGAATTTTAGAGTGAGTTTGTTTTATTTCTGCAAAAAAAAAATTGGGTTTTTTATAGAGATTCCACTAAATCTGTAGATCACATTGGGTAGTTTTGACATTTTAACAATATTCTTCCAATCCATGAACACAGGATGTGTTTCTATTTATATTCTTTAATCTATTTCAGCAAACTTTTTTAGTTTTTATTGTAGGAGTCTCACTTCTTTGGCTAATTCTAAGTATTTTACTCTTTTTGATGTTTTATATGGAACTGTTTTTGTAATTTTCTTTTAGATTGTTCATTGTTACTGTATACAAATGCAACTGATTTTGATGTGTTTATTTTGTATCCTGCTATTTTGCTTAACTTACTAGTTTTAATAGGTATTTTGTGGAATCTCTAGGGTTTTCTTTATAAGATCATATCATTTGTAGATAATTTTACTTCTTCATTTCCAATTTGTATGCCTTTTATTTATTTATTTTGCATAATTGCTGTGGCTAAAATTTCTAGTACTATGTTAAATAGAAGTGGCAAAAGCAGACATTCTGGCCTTGTTCCTGATTTTAGAGGAAAAGCTTTCAGTCTTTCACCATGATGTTTGAGCGTGGTGTTTGCTGTAGATTTTTGATATATGGCTTTTATTTTGTTGAGATAGTTTCCTTCTATTCCTAGTTTGTTTCATGTTTTTTATCATGAAAGAGTGTTAAATTTTGTCAAATGCTTTTTCTGCTTCAATTGAGGTGATTGTGTGGGTTTTTTTCTTTTTTCTGTAATGTGGTATATTACATTGATTGATTTTCATATGTAGTATTATCTTTGCATTCCTGAAATAAATTCTATTTGGTCGTGGTA
Source organism: Alouatta palliata (assembly GCA_004027835.1). NCBI lineage: Eukaryota > Metazoa > Chordata > Mammalia > Primates > Atelidae > Alouatta > Alouatta palliata. The sequence continues at coordinate 78,884 of PVKV010006520.1, forward strand.
TACAGTTCTTTTAAAATGCTGCTGAATTTGTGGTACTTTGTGGATAATTTTTGCATAAATGTCCATAAGGGGCTACCTGATCAGAGAATGGGTAAAGGGAGTTGTATAAACAAAAGCAAATAATAACAGAAGATGGCTTGGAACTGCTGAAAGGGAAAAAGAACATTGGAATGAGTAAATATAATGGACTAGCCACATGAATTTATTAAATTACATTTAATGGTTGAAGTAAAAATTATACTATTTGATCTGGTGTTTAATGTATATAGAAGAAATAGCTAAGGCAATCATATTTAAGAACTAGGAAGGGTATGAGGACATTATGGAAGCAAAGTTTCTCTACTTCAGTTAAAGTAATAAAACATCAATAGATGTTAGACTGTACTAAGTTACATTTGGATATATATATACTAACTGGCGTAATCACTAAAGAAACTATACGAAAGTGATTTTTAGAAAATGTTCAAGTAGGCCAGGCACAATGGCTCATGCCTGTAATCCCAGCACTTTGGGAGGCCAAGGCGGGTGAATTGCCTGAAATCAGGAGTTCAAGACCAGCCTGACCAACATGGCGAAACCCACCTATACTAAAAATACAAAATTAGCCAGGTGTGGTAGCAGGTGCCTGTAATCTAGCTACTTGGGAGGCTGAGACAGGAGAATCACTGGAACCCCGGAAGCAGAGGTTGCATGAGCCAAGACCAGGCCATTGCACTCCAGCCTGGACAGCAAGAGCAAAACTCTGTCTCAAAAAAAAAAAAAAAAATCAAATAAAATGTTCAGGTAACCCACAGGAAAGTAAGAAAAAAAAACAGAGGAATGAGAAGCACAGAAAGCAAACAGAGCACAAGTAATAAAATGGCTGATTTAACCTCTGACATATCAGCAAATAATTTAAATTCAAATGGTCTCAATACACCAAACGATTGACAGAGGTGATTTAAAAATCACGATTAATAATATGGTGTCTACAAGAAATTCATTAATGTCCTAAGCTGTTAAAAGTTAAAGAATAGAAAAAGATTACTTTTTAAAAAATATGTTCGTATAAAGTAGAGTTTAGAGCAAAGAAAATTACTAAACAATATACAATGATAAAAGGGTCACTTCACAAAGAACATATAACAATCCTAAATATGTACACACCAAATAACAGAGTTTCAGAGTACATACGCGAAAACTGACTCATCTGAAAGGACAAATAGGCAGCTCTACAAGTATAGGTAGGAACTTCAACACCCCACTTTCAGCAATTGATAGAACTCCTGGACCAAAAAAATATATCAACAAAGATATAGAAGAACTGATAGACACACATACTACAGTGGCTCCTAATGCAGCAGTCCTTTTTTTGTCTTAGGATCCTTTTGCTCTTCTAAAAATTAAGTTCTTCAAAGAGGTTGTGCTTATGTTCATTATATCTATCGATATTTACATATTAGAAATTTAAACAGGAATTTATTAACCCATTTTAAAAGAATATAATTAACCCACTCAAAACTTGTGAATATAAATGAAAAATAACCATATATCCCAAAGTGAACAAAATTAGTGAGAAGGGTAGCATTGTTTTAAACGTATGCAAGTCTCTTTAAGATCTAACTTAATAGAAGACAGCTAGATTCTCATAGCTGCCTCTGATACAATAATCTACGTTATAGTATTACACATCGTGTGACCTCTGGAAATTCCCACGATACATTCATGAGTGAAAAATGCACATAACATCTTAGTATTAGAAAGAACACAAATTAACTTTTCAGACACTGTGAAAGGGTCTCAGTTCCCTCAAGTATTCCTGGCAGTGTATGAGCTCTTTAAATTCTCAAACCAATAAGCCAAAGTTTCTTTCCAGGAAAGCCTCCCAGGAAGGAGATGCTGCTGGAAATAGAACTCAATTTGAAGAAGAGGGAGAAATCTGGGGCAAAGGAATTAGAAAGACTAATTAAAAGTAAGAAGAGGAACAGCAAGTTTGATGTCATTTTTTTCATTATTTCAAAAATCACAGAAAAAGAAGCCCTTAATAAGGCATGAAGTTAGGAAAGCAGTTCTGTCTCAATTCAGATAGTATGACAAATGGTAGAGGACTATAGTTTAATACCATATAAAATTACTAAACGAATAAAAAAATTGATGTGCAGAATGACATCCCTATAAATGACGAAAGTATGCCAGAAATGTGTGCTCACAAAATAAAGACTATTATCCAACACTCCAAAATGAGCTCTAAAAATTAACAAATTTGAGTTGGCTTTGGCTCAAGCAGTTACTTCCTCATGCCAGACTTTTCATTCATCTAAAAATTAAGAGACTTATAAATAGAACAGCAAAATTTAGGATTTGAAAACTCAGATGAGATGATCTGATAAAAGGAAAATCTGAAGAAAAGATGATGAACTTAATAATTAGAAATGAAAAGAGAAACTTTCAGAACCTAAAGATTAAACTAGATGGGCAAATAAGCTTCAAGAGAAATAAGTCCACAATAAAACCACAAGATGAGAAGAAAAAAACCATTTTTTTAATAAGGAAAGATTCAAAAGATTTGAGAAAAAGTGATAGATGTAGAAGACATGCTCACAAGATTCAACATAAGTATAATAGGAGTATCTAAACAAGAAAAAGTAATGGAAAAAATCAGTGTTAAAAAACTGTAATAAAAAGTGTTGTTCAATAAAAGAAGACTTAAAACTATATACTGAAAAGTTACTCCATTTACTGGGAAAATCAACGTAGCTGGCTGACAATGAGAAATGTTCTAGTAAAATTGTTGGATTTTAAAAGGAAGAAGAAAAAAACCCTTTGGACAATCAGAGAGGAAAAAACCAAGTCATCTGTAAGGGAAATGATACCAGATTGACATCAGACTTTTCAAAAGCAACACTATGCCAGAGGACAAGGATTTCAGATACTCAAGTGTTAATATAGTTTGAATGTTCTCCCTGACCAAATCTCATGTTGAGATGTAATCCCTAGTGCTGGAGGTGGAGCTTGATGGGGGTGATTGGATCATAGTGGGCAGAGTTCTCAGGAATGGTTTAACACCATCCCCCCTTGGTACTATATAGTGAGTGAGTTCTCACGAGATCTGGTTGTTTAAAAGTATATAACACCTCCTCCCTCTCTTTCTATTCCTCCTGCTCTGGCCATGTGAAGATTCCTGCATTAACTTTGCCTTCCACCATGAATAAAAGCTCCCTGAGGCCTCCCCGGAAGTAGATGCTGCCATGCTTTCTATATAGCCTGTGGAACCATGAGCCAATTAAACCTCTTTTCTTATAAATTACTCAGTCTCATGTATTTCATTATAGCAATGCAAGAACAGGCTGATACAAAAAATTGGTATCAAAAAGTGGGGAATTGCTATAAAGGTACCTGAAAACACGGAAGCAGCTTTGGAATTGGGTAACAGGCAGAAGTTAGAAAAATATGGAGGACTCAGAAGAAGACAGGAACATGAGGGAAAATTTGTAACATCCTAGTGACTTGTTACATTGTTGCAACCAAAACGCTGATAGTGGTATGGAAAATGAAGACCAGGCAGAGGAGGTCTCATAAGAGGAATAAGGAACTTACTGAGAACAAGAGTAAAGGTCACTTTTGCTATGCTTTAGTTAAGAATTTGGCTGCACTGTGCTCCTGCTCTAGGGATCTGTAGAACTTTAAACTTGAGAGTGATGATTTAGGTTATCTGGTGGAAGAAATTTATTTTTTCGTTTTTTTGTCTATCACCCAGGCCAGAGTGGATCTCAGTTCACTGCAGCCTCCGCCTCCCAGGTTCAAGTGATTCTTGTGCCTCAGTCTCCCAAATAGCTGGGATTATAGGCATGCACCACCACAAACAGCTCATTTTTGTATTTTTAGTAGAGTCGGGATTTCACCGTGTTGGCCAGGCTGGTCCCAAACTCCTGATCTCAAGTTATTCACCTACCTTGGCCTCCCAAAGTGCTGGGATTACAGCTATGAGCCACAAACCCAGCCTTGGAAGAAATTTCTAAGCAGTAAAGCATTCAAGAGGTTACCTGGATGCTTCTAAGAACCTATGTTCATATATGTGAGCAAAGAAATGACCTGAAACTGGAGCTCATATTTAAAAGGGAAGCAAAGCAAAAAATTTTGGAAAATTTGCAGCCTGGCCATCTGGTAGAAAAGAAAAGCTGATTTTCAGGGGAAGAATTCAAGCAGGCTGCAAAATTTGCAGAAGTAAAAAGGAGCCAAATACTAATAACAGAGACAATGGGGAAAAGCCCTTGAAGGCACTTAAAGACCTTTGTGGCAGCGCCACCCATCACAGGGTGGGAGGCCTGGGAGGACTTAATGGTTTTGTGTGCCAGGCGCAGGGCCCTACTGTCCTGCACAGCCTCGGGACACTGTTTCCTGCATCCCAGCCACTCCAACTCCAACCATGGCTCAAAGGAGCCCAGATACAGCTTGGGCTGCTGCTTCAGAAGATGCAAACCATAAGCCTTGGTGGCTTCCATCTGGTGTGAAGCCTATGGGTTCACAGAGTGCAAGAGTTGAGGCTTAGGAGTCTCCACCTAGATTTCAGAGAATGTATGGAAAAGCCTGGATGGTTAGGCAGAAGCCTGCTGCAGGGGCATAGCACTCATGGAGAACATCTACTAGGGAAGTGCAGAGGGGAAATGTGGAATTGGGGCCCCCCACACAGAGTCCTTACTGGGGCACTGCCTAGTGGAGCTGTGAGAAGGCCACCATCCTCCAAACCCAGAATGGTAGAGCCATTGACAGATTGCACCATACACCTAGAAAAGCTGCAAGCACTCAACAACAACCTGTGAGAGTAGGCATGGGGGCTGAACCCTGCAAAGCCACAGGGGTGGAGCTTCCCAAGGAATTGGGAGCCCCCCCCCTTATACCACTGTGCCCTGAATTGGAGACATGGAGTCAAAGGAGATTATTTTGGAGCTTTAAGATTTAATGATTGCCCTGCTGGGTTTCAGACTTGCACATGGCCCAGAGACCCTTTCTTTTGGCCAATTTCTCCCTTGTGGAACAGGAGTATTTACCAAATGCCTGTACCCCCATTGTATCTTGAAAGTAACTCACTTAATCTTTATTTTACAGGCTTATAGGTGGAAGGGACTAGCCTTGTCTCAGATGAGATTTTGGACTTTGACTTTTGAGTTAATGCTGGAATAAGTTTAGACTCTAGGGGACTGTTGGGAAGGCATGATTGTATTTTCCAATGTGAGTAGGACATGAGATTTGGAGGGGCCAGAAATGAAATGATATAGTTTGGATATTGTCCTTACCCAAATCTCATCTCGAAATATAAGCCCCAGTGTTGAAAGTGGTGCCCAGTGGGAGGTGATTGAATTGTGAGGGGCAGAATTCTCATGAATAACTTAGCACCATCCCAGCCTTGGTACTCCATAGTAAGTGAGTTCTCACAAGATCTGGTTGTTTAAAAGTGGGTAGTACCTCCCCTTTCTTTCTTTTCCTCCAGCTCTGGCTTTGTCTTCTGCCATAAGTAAAAGCTCCCCAAGATCTCCTCAGAAGCAAATGCTGATATGATTTCTGTACAACCTGTGGAACTGTGAGCCAATTAAACCTCTTTTCTTGTAAATTACCCAGTCTCAGATATTTATTTATAGCAATGCAAGAACAGACTGATATAAGCATCTTGTTAAGATGTAAATATTATCCAAAGTAATCTACAGAATAAATTCAGTTTCTATAAAAATTCCAGTAGTCTTTACAGAAATGGAAAAGGTATTTTCTATTCAGCCAATGCAACCTTTATATGTGTAAAGACCACAAACTTACATGAACACAGATGATATAGTTTGGCTGTGTCCCCACCCAAATCTCATGTCAAATTGTAATCCCCAAGTGTTAGAGGAGGGGCCAAATGGGAGGTGACTGAATCATGAGGGCAGACTTCCCACTTGTTATGTTCATTATAGTGAGTTCTCACAAGATCTGGTTGTTTGTAACTGTGTAGCACCTTCCCCCTGGCTTTTCTCTCTCCTGCTCCAACATGTGAAGATGTGCTGTCTTCCCCTTTGCCTTCGCCCATGACTGTAAGTTTCCTGAGGCCTCCCAGGCATGCTTCCTGTAGAGCCTGCAGAACTGTCAGTCAATTAAACTGCCTTTTTTTTTTTAAATAAATTACCACTCTCAGGTAGTTCTTTATAGCAGTGTGAGAATGGACTCATGCAATAGAATAACTCAGGGAATACTGTTCAAAATAGTCTTTCCTGAGGAGTCTTCTATACTAGGGATCAGAAAACTATGGCCTGCAGACCCATCTAGCTCACTACATGTTTTCGTGTGGTGCATGAGCCATACAAAAGGTGTAACGTAAATATCCATGGGTCCATATAGATATAAATAAATGTTTCAGCATGAAATAAATGGGGGAGATTAGATAAATTGCCTGTACAGAAGAATTCCAGATTAATTTATGTAGCGAATTCCCTCTCTGCTCCCCCAAATGGGGGATGCGCTTAGTAACTTGCTTCCAAAAAGTAGAGTATGGAAGTGGGGACAGAGAATAAATTTACAGTGAAAAAAAAAAACCTGACAAACCCTACCTCAGCCATGCAATCAAGGTTAACCTCATCAGTAACGTCACATCGATAGCATGTATCCATAATATATTGTGACGAGAATGACACTTTACCTCTGCAGCCTTCTTTCCCAAGCCCATAATTCCAACTAACTGTGAGAAAGACATCAGGCAACCCCAAATTGAAAGACATTCTGCAAAAAGTCTGGGAAGTACTTCTCAAAACTACCAAGGCGATCAAGGACAAGGGAAGTCTGAGAAACTGCCATAGACCAGAGAAGGCTAAGGAGACAGAATGAGTAAATGTAATGTGGCATCTTGGAAACATTGAGGAAAAATCGATGAAATCTAAATAAAGCATCACATGTAGTTAATAACAATGTGCCGATGCTGTTTTCTTGGCTGTGATAAACGTACCATGATGATGTGGAGCATTAACAATGGGGAAACTGGGTCAGGAGTATACAGTGATTCTCTGTACAATCTTTGCAACTTTCCTTAACCTGCAAATATTATTTTTTAAGGTTTATTTTTAAGAAAGTTTTAAGGTATGTATTAGACTGAATGTTTGTGTTCCCACAAAATACATATGTGTTGAAGCCCCAAACTCCATGTGACTATATTTGGAGATGGGGCCTGTGAAGAAGTGATTATGGTTAAATGAGCTTGTAAAGTGGGGGTGGGCTCATAATCTGATAGGGCTGGTGCCTTTATAAGAAGAGAAAGATACCAGAGGTCTTTCTCCACCATGTGAGGACATAACAAGAAGGTGGACATTTATGAGGCAAGAAGACAGCCCTCCCCAGGAGTCAACCCTGCCAGATCTTACTCTGAGAATTTTAACCTCTGGAACTGTGAGAATAAAATTTCTGTTGTTTAAGCCACTCAGTCTGTGGGATTTTGCTACGGCAGCCTGAGCTGACAAATATAAGGTACGTGACTGTACTATGGTGGGGGTGTGCACAGGATGCTACTAGAACACTACGAAAGAGATGCAATAATACATTATAAACTGCCGATGGTACTATAGACGCCAGTGTCTGAAATATTTACCCAAAACCAGAACCTGAATCACATCTAACTATAAATTTTACAGACAATAAAGAATCACATTGAAGACAACATGGAGATGCAGCCAGGATAACCATTCTCTAGGAAGCTATACAGGACAAATGACCTGCATTCTTCAATAGATAAATTACAAGGGAGAAACTAGGGAGGAATCAATATGTTGAAAAGGACCTATCCACCAAATACAACGTGTAGACCTAGTTAGGATCCTGATATGAATAAACTGTTGTAAAATAGCAATGAGAACAGCTAGATATTTTATTATATTAAAGAATGATTATCATTTGCTTTTGTTTGTTTGTTTTTGAGATGAAGTCTCGCTCTGTGCCAGAGTGCAGTGGCACAATCTTGGCTCACTTCAACCTCTGCTTCCCAGGTTCAAGTAATTCTCCTGCCTCGGCCTCCCAAGTAGCTGGGATTACAGGCATACGTCACCATACCCAGCTAATTTTTATATTTTTAGTTGGGACAGGGTTTCACCATGTTGGCCAGGCTGGTGTCAAACTCTTGATGTCACGTGATCTGCCCGCCTCAGCCTCCCAAAGTGCTGGGATTACAGGCATGAGCCACCACACCCGGCCTATCATTTGTTTTTAAAAGTCATATATTTTAGAGATAAAAACTGAGTTATTTGCAAATAAAATTATACAAGGTGTGCAATTTGTTTCAAAATTGGTAGGGGGAAAGTATCCTCATAAGATCAGGGCATAGGCAGAGAAGTGAACTGAATTATAGATGAAACAAAGCTGGCCATCAATATCATTGTTAAAGCTGGGTGATGAATACATTGGGATTCATTATTCTATTTTCTCTATGTTTGAATACATTTGAAATTTTCCATAATAGAAAGCTAGAAAAAAGCAATACGTATAACATCATTTTGAAAAAACTTACACAAACTATATATGACCTCCCCTTCCAGCCAAGATGAAGTAACAGAAACTGGACTTACCTCCCTCCTGAAACAAGCAAACACACACAATGATAAAAACAACAGGATTTAAGACACTGGACCTCAGGCAATGAAAGACAGTGATCCCTGAGAGATGAGAAAAAACACTGTGAACCGCACAATCGCCACAGCTTACCTCCCTGAGAGAGCTTCCAGACCGTAGCAAAGAGAGAACAGAGGCAGAACCTGGAAGATTCCTGGACTTGAGAAGATGGGGCCTGGGAGACCAAGGCAGCTTGAGTCGATGAAGCAGAATCCAGAGAGGAGAAAGACACAGAGGCAGAAACCCCCGAGGATCTGCAGAGAGACACCCTGGAGGATATAGATGAGTACAAATCACTTCATTCCTGAGGAAATTACCATGTTAACAAACTGAGAAAAGAAAAATGTGGTAATCTTAAGACAGAGAAAAAGCATTTGATGAAATCAAACAAGATTTTTGATAATAATTCTCAGCAAGTTGATAATACTAACTTTCTCAACCTGATAAAGGGCAGCTACAGAAAACCTACAGGCACCATCGTACCTGGTAATGATGAAAATCTGAACACGGATCCCAAAGGATCAAGAGCAATTCCAAAATACATGTTCTTGCCACTCCTGTTCAGCCTTGCACTGGAGGTTCTCGCTAGCGCAGTTGTTACAGTGGGTAGTTAGTAAGGCGTGAGCAGGGCAGGTGAGGCACCCCCACCGGGAATGTCAGGCATCCATCAGGTGATGGTCAGGCAGTTATTAAAAACTGTCTCTCTGAAATAATTACTGGTTGCAGCCAGCACCAGGGAAAGGCAGATTCCCAACAGATAGAAACACCTAAAACTGGTGATCAGCAGCTTTCCGATAAGATCTCAAGAGCTGGATGGTGGGCTCAAGCATGTGCACTAAGAGGCAAATGGTGGAGTTTAACTGGTATATGACCTTCCTCTAGGAATGCTAGACTGGTGGAGGAAAAACACCTGGAGTGAGCTGGCATATGACTCCAGTAAACACACTGTGCATGCGGCCTCCCCTGAGCGCTAGCAGGCCACTGTACATGCAGACAGCTCAACCCAAGGGAAGAATCGGGAGAAGTCATGCACAACCCCAGAAGTATGCCAATGTTTAAAACCCTAAGTCAAAGGTCAAACCACACTTGAATCTCTCAAGTCGCCAGCCTGGCCTTCTTCCAAGTGTACTTTACTTCTTTTCATTCCTGCTCCAAAGCTTTTTAGTAAACTTTCTCTCCTTCTCCAAAACTTACCTCCGTCTGTCATTCTCCTTTATGCCTCTCACTCAAATTCTTTCTTCTGAGGAGGCAAGAATTCAGGTTGCTGCAGACCTGTACAGATTTGCCACTGCTAACACAATCAGGCAATAAAAGAAATAAAAGACATGGAGAATAGAAAGTAAAACCATTTTTATTCTCAGATGTGACTGTCTATGTAGAAAATCTGATGGAATCTAGAAAAGCAAAGCTATCAGATCGAATGAGTGGCTCAGCAAAGCAGAGGGATACAAGGTCAACATACAAAAATCAGTTGTGTTTCTATAAATAGGCAACAAACAATCCAAAATTGAAATTGGAAAAACAATGTCCTTTACCATAGCATCAAAAAGATAAAATATTAGGGATAAATCTGCCAGAAAATGTGAAAGACCTGTTGTATTCATTTCCTAGGGCAGTCATAACAAATTACCACCAACTTGGGGGCTTAAAACAACAGTTTATTCTCTCACAGTGCTGGAGTCCAGAAGTCTGTCTGACAAGGCGTTGGTAAGGGCTGAAGTACTTGCAAAAGTTCTAAGGAACAGTCTGTTCTTTGCCTCTTTCTGCTGCTGTTGGCTTCAGATATTCCTTGGTATTTCCTGGCTTGTAGCCCCATCATTCCAGTCTCTGCCTCCATCTTCACATCACCTTCTCCTCCCTCTCTCTTTCTCTGTATCTCTCTTACAAAAACTTGTTTTTGGATTTAGAGCCCATCTGGATAAAATTCTGGGTGATCTCTTTATCTTGAGACGTTTAATTATATCTGCAGAGTTTTTTTTTTTTCCCAAATAAGGTCACATTCCCAGGCCCTGGATATTAGGACATGGGCATATCTTTGGGGCAGGGGCTATGATTCAACTCACTACACCCATCCACTGAAAACTACAAAATCCTGCTGAGAAATTAAACTGACCTAAATAAATGGAGATATATACCATGTCCAGAGTCAGAGGATTCAAGATTGTTAGAATGTCAGCTTCCCTCCATAATTGATCTACATATTCATTGCAATGCTAATCAAAATCCAAGCCGGCTTTTCATGTGGAAATTGACAAGCTGATTCTAAAGTTCATGTGGAAAGGAAAAGGATCTAGAATGACCAAGACAACTTTGAAAAAGAACAAAATTGGAGGGCTAACACTACCTGATTTCAAGAACCATTATATAATGACAGTAATCAATACTGCGTTATTTTGGTATATAGATAAATAAATAGATTAACGGAACAGAATAAAGATTCTAGAAAAAGACCCATGCATATATGAACCCATGATTTTTGACAAAGGTACAAAGACAATGGAGTAGAGAAAGGATAGTCTTTTTTTTTTTTTTTTTTTGGTAGAGATGAGGGTCTTACTGTGTTGACTGGGCTGGGCTTAAACTCCTATCCTCAAGTAATCCTCCTACCTTGGCCTCCCAAAGTGTTGGAATTACACGCATGAGCCACCTCACCTGGCTGAGAAAAGATAGTCTTTCAAGAAATGATGCTGGGACAATTGGACATATATATGTATATATATGAACTTGGATGTATATCATCATGTAAAAAAATTAAAAAGGATTATAAACCTAAATGCAAAATCTAAAACTATAAAATTTTTAGAAGAAAACAGAGAAACATGTGTGACCTTGGGTTAGCTCAAGATTTGGGAGATCCAAAAGTACAATCCATAAGAATAGGTTGGTAAACTGAACTACATCAAAATTTAAAATTTGTTCCTCAAAACACACTGAGAGTGAATATATATATATATATATATATATATATATATATATATATCTGAACTGCTCTATGAGGAGAATGAGAAGGCAATCCATAGACTAGGAAAGAGTCTTTGCAAAACATGTATCTGGTAAAGGACTTGCATCTAGACTATATGAAACCTCAAAATTCAACAGTAAGAAAAAAAGAGCAGCCTAAATTTTTTAAAGTGCAAAATATTTGAACAGACCAACAAAGATATATGGTTGATAAATAAACACATGAAAATGTGCTCCATTAGTCATTAGAGAAATGCAAATTAAAACATCATTAGCTTTTAGAGAAATACACACTTTAGAATGGTTAAAATTCAAAAGACCGACCATACCAAGTGTTGATGAGGATATAATGAAACGGAAACTCTCATCTACTACCAGTGGGAATATAAAATGGCCCAAACCATTTGGAAAATGGTTTGGGAATACCTTATATGGTCCAACCATTCTGTCAGAGGCATTTGAACAAGAGCCAACTCCATTTTTTATAGGAGCTGGGTAAAATGAGGCTGAGAACTACTGGGCTGTATTCTCAGGAGATTGCACATTCTAAGTCACAGGATGAGCTAGGAGTAGGCGCAAGATACAGGTCATAAAGACCTTGCTGATGAAACAGCCTGCAGTAAAGAAGCCGGCTAAAACACCAAAAACCAAGATAGCAACAGGAGTGATCTCTGGTCACCGTCACTGCTGCACTCCCACAGTGCCATGGCACTTTACAAATGCACTGGCAACTTCAGGAAGTTACCCTATATGCTCTAAAAAGGGGAGGCATGAATAATCCACCCTTGTTTAGCATATCATCAAGAAATGACCATTAAAATGGGCAACCAGCAGCCCCCCGGGTTACTCTGTCTATGGAGTAGCCATTCTTTTATTCATTTACTTTCTTAATAAAGTTGCTTTCACTTTACTCTATGGACTCACCTCGAATTCTTTCTTGCTCAAGATCTGAGAATCCTCTCTTGGGGTCTGGATCAGGACCCCTTTCTGGTAACAATTCCACTCCTAGGCATTTACCCAAAAGAAAAAAAATGTGTATGTCCCTACAAAGACTTGTACATGAGTGTTCACAGCAGCTTTATGTGGAATAGCCAAAAACTGGAAATAACACAAACATCCATGAACAGGTAAACAGATTAACTAATTGTGGTTATAAAAATAGGTGAAATACTATTCAGCAATTTTAAAAGATTAAATTATTGATACATACAACAGGAATGAATTTTCAACCGAATTATGGCTGAGTGAAAGACTCTTGACAAAAAAGAAGTATATACTGTGTTTTTCATTTATATAAAACTCTAGAAAATGCACAGTAATCTGTCGTGACAGACAGCTGATCTGTGGTTGCCTGAAAGTGGGAAAGGGAGAGGAAGGAGGCATGCCCATAACCAAAAAGCAAGTTAGTTGCTTGCCACATACAGTGTCCAGTTAACAAGAGTAAGATCTAGTACAAACAAAGTGAATTTATTCTGAAGTTACCTTATGGGAAGAGGCACAAGGTGCCATGACTTTAAATGTGCTGTTTCACTTTTGGAGCAGAAAATTTTATAAGGTAGTGGGTAAAGTGTGCATGGGCAGGGGGTCCCACTGCTAGCTTGGTGCCTTATATATCCAACAGTTGAGTTGGCGCTTTCTTGGCCAGAGATCAGTTGTGAAGGTGGCCACACCAGCATGCTTTTGACATGATCTCCGCATGGGTCCAGGTTCTGAGGCAACCCACTGTAGGTGAGAGTTCCATGGGGCATACTTTGGTCTGCAAATCAACTGTCAACTCTCGAGGAGAGATCTGTCTTAGAGCACATAGATGAACGGTGCCCTGTAGGGAGTGTCTGGTGAGGCGGGGTGAAGGTTATATTTGCATTTCTGAAGGGGAAAGTAGGAAGCAGGAAGCAGGGGGTGAAAGAAAAAGAAGGAAGAAAAAAAATATATATTTTTTAATTTAAACTATCTTGGCTAGGCGAGGTGGCTTATGCCTGTAATCCCAGCACTTTGGGAGGCTGAGGCAGACGCATCTCTTGAGACCAGGAGTCCAGCCTGGCCAACACGGCGAAACCCTATCTCAACTAAAAATAAAATAGCCAGGCGAAGTGGCACGTGCCTGTAGTACCAGCTACCCAGGAGGCTGAGGCAGGAGAATCGCTTGAACCCAGGAGATGGAGGTCAGTAAGCCAAGATTATGCCACTGCACTCCAGCTGGGCAAGAGAGTGAGATTCTGTCCCCCCAAAAAAAATAATAATAACTGCCTGACCATCACCTGATGGTTGCCTGACATTCCCCTTACCCCTGGGGGCCCTGTCCTGCCTTACTCTTGTCTGCCTGACTACCTACCGTAAATAATGATGGTGGTTTTCTCTGGGGAGGGCTGTGGAAAGGGTTGTTATATACAAGGCGAACTTGAGCTTTAACTATCATTTGAATTTTTATGGCACAAATGTGCCAACATATTCACTATGTTATTTTTTAAAGTTAGGAAAAAGTTCTCTAGCTCATGACTGAGCTCTGACGTTTGTTGATTCTGAATCTTCAGCAAACCTCTAAGTTGTAATATTTTTACAGTAGGAGCTTTGTTTTTACAATCTAAAATATTTTTAAATGAACTAAAATTAATTTTTATTTAAAACATTTTTCCTAAGAATTTCTAAAGGACTGTGTTTGGAAAAATCTGCCTTTTAACAGATGTCTTACATTTCCTCCTCAGTTCTGTCTCTAAATATTACTTGATAAAAGTAACACTGTTTTTCTAGACTCTGACTAATGCTTTTTTGGGTTTTTTTTTTTTTGGCCACCGCCCATTCAGAACACAACCTCTATTACCAGATGTTTGTCTTCCTGTTTTCTATATTTAAAAGTCACAGATGAGATTTAGCTATTATAGCTACATTATTATTTTTGGTCAACAGTTTAAAGTTTTGACAATCGGCATTGGCAAACTAATTTGAAGACCAAAACAAAACCAAAAAAAGCTTGATTTAATTAAAGAGCTTAGGAAAGATTTCAGCCTGTCTGACTTCACAGGGCAGAGCAGGAGGTCAGAATGGCGCTCAGAAGTCCTCCTCCACAGGAATTCTGACCGGGAGCGCCTGCTGGCCGCTGCCCAGAAACTGAGTCATAAAGAAACCCCGCGTGTAAAATAATCCTTCAGGCAAATGGGAAACGGTACCTTAGAACGGGCTGTATCAGAGCCATGGACTTAAGATTTGAATGAAGTATGGAGCCAGTTAAGTTCTTCCCTGCTGGTGCCATTCATTCAGCACTTCACTAAGGAGCACCTTCTGAGTACTTTCTGGGTTTAGGGACACAGGACCACAGGCCGCGTCTGCTCCTCAGCTGTTCAGCTGAGGAACGAGGTGGGCTCTGGGAACAGACTGCAGCCCCAGGCCGGATGGCTTCTTGCTGGGAACACACCAGGCCATATGAGGCCAAGAGCTCTTTGAGAAGGCGGAAAAGGCTCCACAGAGAAGGGCACATGCCTTGTGGATTTGTATGCAGAAAATAGAGGGACGGGAATTCTGGACGAAGAAACAATAGACACTAGCACTTCTGGCCTTTTGTTCTGAAAAAGCAAATCATTCTTTGTCCGTGGAGAGGGTTGGGGTAGAAATATAGTTGCTGGGCCATTCTGGTGGCAAATTTCAAAGAGCCCCAACACTTTTTAAAACAATCCACGAACAGGTGAGCAAGAAGTAACACATTTCTTCACTTTCTTTAAACCAACTCAGTGTAGACTTCAAGTCCCGGTCTCTCCCCAGATGGTCGAAATACCTGATCTCAGTCATGCCAGGCCTCCAAGAGTGTGCCACAGTCCTGAGACCATCCAAAGCTCTACAGGTTGGGCCACATCCTCTGCTCCCCATCCCAGGGCCTGGGCTGTTGAGACATGGAGCCTCTCGTGTGTATTCTCTCTTTAAAGGATAGAAATGTGCCTACAGGCCAGCCTTTCCAAAGCATGCAGAGGGCCCCAGCTGGGCTGGGGATGGGTGAGAACAAAACCTTGGCATTAAGCCTGTTCCCATTCCACAGTCTGCAGTGGATGGCTCTGTCTGAGGTTTTCAACCACAGACATCCTGGTAATCAGGTTCTGGGAGTTCAGAGAGCTATCTTCTAATGTGGCATCCTCTCTTGACCCCACGGAAATCACTTTTATCTTTCTCTTTGTATGAAGTCAGCAGGCCCACACCCCTAGCCATTCAATTTGTCTACAGATTCTTGGGCAAATGTCATTCAGCTCCAACTCCCTGTCTTCACCCCCAGGTCAGTCTCTGGGTCTCTTGCTACTTCCCTCCACACCCCTCACAGCCTGTCTAAAGACGCATCCTCCACATTCTTTCCCTGCTTCCAAGTCCCGTAGTTTCCCTGGCTTTGTCTAACAGGTACCAAAATGAACCCCAACTGGAGTCCAGCTTGGTGCCCACAATGGGGGCCAATGTCCCATCATCCCGCACAGCACACCCCCCTCACCTCTGAGACCCCACTCCTGCTGTGTTTCCATCCTTCCCTCGGTGACATCTGTCCTCCTGGCCCACCTCAGAGGACCTTCTCCATGCAGTTCCCCAGGCCCCAGGCCAGTGGTCTTCTCTTAGTCTTTGGGGAACTGGCAAATTCTTCTCCTCAGAGAGCACTCACTTCCCGCAGTGAGTGTGCTGCCCCAGCTGACTGCAGGCTCCTGGGAGGCAGGTGTGGCTCATGACAAAGATTTCCCCAGACCAGCAGAGCCTGCCGGTGTCCAAGGGGAGCAGAGGAGGAAGAATCTGCTACAGGGAGCGAGAGTGTGGAGAACATTGCAACGAGGCAAAACCACATCAGCATCCCAGACTAGGCTGGAATGGGGCAGGTTCCACAGAGGCAGGAAAGGGTCCACCCCCGTTTAAGTTGGGTGACCTCTGCAGAGGGGTCTGGGGGCATGGGGCAGACCTCTCCCTCTCTGCACCCCCAAGTGCCCCCCTCCAGCCTGCGTGTCCCCTCCCTGGCTTGTGCTCCCACCACCTTTGCCCTCGTCCCTGGCATCTGGACTCTCTGGAACCAGTCACCCATGATGTCTGAAATTCCAAGTCCTTTGCCCCCGCCAACCTGAGAAGCAGCATAGACACTTACTTACCCACTCTCCTCTGCTGGACCTTCTGGCTGTCCAAGCCCTTTTCTGGGTCATATTTTTCCTCCTGGCATGAGTGTCAGTGCAGCCCACACCCCTTACTGCCTCCTGGGGAGGGGTCACTCCACTGTGCCCATCCTACCTGGCCACTGTGGCCTGGGAGCTGACATTCACCACCCAGAACCAAGCACAGGGCCCTGGAGGTTGTCCTGTCCCAGGGCCACCAGGACGAGGACTGGCTGTCTTGCCACCTCCTGTTCCCTCTCTGTTTCATTTCCACCTGTAAAAGGCAGTGCCAAGAATGGTGGCTGTCAGCAGCTATGAGGAGGGGGAATGGGGAGTTGTTGTTTAATGGGGGCAGAGTTTCAGTTTGGTCTGAACCAATAAAAATATTCTGGAGATGAATGGTGGTGTTTGTACAATCATGTGAATGCATTTAATGCCACTGATCTGGATGCTTAAAAATGGTTAGGATGGTAAATTTTATGTTATGCATATTTTACCACAAATTTTTGTTTGTTTTGTTTGTTTTTCTCGAGATGGAGTCTTGCTCTGTTGCCCAGGCTGGAGTGCAGCGGTGCAATCTTGGGTCACTGCAACCTCTTCCTCCCGGTTAAGCAATTCTCCTGCCTCAGCCTCTGCAGTAGCTGGGATTACAGGCGTGTGCCACCATGCCCACCTAATTTTTGTATTTTTACTAGAGATGGGATTTCACCATGTTGGCCAAGAGTCTGGTCTCAAACTCCTGACCTCATGATCTGCCCACGTCAGCCTCCCAAAGTGCTGGGATTACAGGTGTGAGCCACTGTGCCCAGCCTACCACATTTTTTTAAATGAAAATAAACGGTAGTGCTCAATAGTGCCTGCTTTGCACTGTGGTTTACTGATTAAATGGGATGATGTTTGCAAAATACTGAATGCAATACCCGCATAAAATAACCGTTCAATAAATGACCTCTACATTATCTCTAGGTGTTCAATCACAATCTCCAGTTGCCTGCTAGACACTCCCACATACCCTTCATACCTCACTTTGGGGCAGATGAGCAAGAGGTGCCCACTGGGGCTGATGCAGCCAAGCAGAGCCCAGGCTGAATCCCACTCCCATTGCCCCTTGGCCTGTGCTGCACACACAGGGGCCTGACGGAGGAAGCAGGGGGGTGGGATGGGACAGGCCTGGCCAGTACAGCTCCGAGGGTGGTCCCCACTTGGAAAGTGGGGTGCAGAAAGTAAGAGTAAGGATTTAGAAACTCTATGCCAATCTGACAGTGTCTGATGAATAGAATAATTAAAGTTGGGTTTGTATTGTAGATGTCTTTTAAAAATATTTTCCAGTAATTTATTTTTACTTTATGAAAGTGTTGATCTGAGTTATATCAGAAATTTTTTAAAAGAGGCTGGGCACCATAGCTCACATCTGTAATTCCAGTACTTTGGGAGGCCAAGGTGGATGGATCACTTGAGTCCAGGAGTTCGAGACCAGCCTGGCCAACATGGTGAAACCCTGTCTCTACTAAAAATACAAAAATTAGCTGGGTGTGGTAGCGGGTGCCTGTAATCCCAGCTACTAGTGAGGCTGAGACAGGAGAATCGCTTGAACCCAGGAGGCAGAGGTTGCAGTGAACCAAGATCATGCCATTGCACTCCAGCCTGAGTGATGCAAAACTCTTGTCTCAAAAAAAAAAAAAAAAAAATTTTTTTTTTAAATGAAAACTAGCCCTTTACCATAGATAGTTTGAGAAGCCCCAAGCTAGGCTGTGCCAGGATAACAGATCAATTCCTAAATCTCAGTAGCTTAACCAACAGTAGCCTTCTTCGTGTTTGAACTCCCATAGGGTGGGCTAGGTGGCTCTCCCTGGCTCCAGAACCCAAGGCCTGGGGTTGCTGCTCAGGGAACAGAGGAGGCTGCAGCCTAACTGCTCACCTGCTGCTGTGTGTCTTAGGACCGAAAGGACCATACAGCCTGAGAGAGGTTGGGAAACACAGCATAGCTGGTGGATAGTGGGTGAAAGAGGGTCTGGCACTATGTAGATCTGAACCTGAGCCCTGCTCCTGGGGTCTGGGTTTCTGTAAAAGGGACTGATCTTCACTGTCATTGGGTGCCTGAATCTTAAAGGCAAAGGCCATCTTTGGCCTCTGTCTGCTTGTTTTAGCAGGTCCTGCCTGTAGGCAGCCCCCAGCCCAGCCCCATAGCTTCCTATCTCCTGCAGACCATCAAACACACGCTGCATTTCAGTGCCCGATAAACTGTGAATGCTCTTGTTAAACCAGACTACTCACTATCTTCACATGTTCCAGCTCCTTGCCTTGGCTCCAAACAGTTCCTTTTCTGGAATCCACCTCTCCCCAGTCCTCTCCTTTATACCTGCATGTCCAAGCATGACCCATCCCTAAAGCCTCAGCTCAAATGCCAAGTCTTCCAGGAAGGCTTGTGCACAAGCCAAGAATGAGCATTAGAACACCCAACTAATAGTGGCTTAAGTAACAAAGACATTTATCTTACCAGAAGTCTCCAGTGAGGTGGTTCCAGGTTCTTTCAGCAGCTCACTGATGTCATGGTCAATGGTCTGGGTCACCATCGCTGCTGACCTTCAGAGATTTACTTCTTGATCACAAGACAGCTGCTGTAGTGCCATGATCATGTCGTCAAGGTAGTCGACAACTGCAGTCAAGGTAGAAAGAAGGAGAGGCAGCAGGAAGAAAAAAAATGGTGGGCAGTCTTTCTTTTTTATTATAGAGGGAATCATTTCCTAGTAAACTTTCTAGCTAAATGCCCCTGACATCTCATTGGTGAGAACTAGTCCATGCAGCCAAACCTGCCCTAAATGTTGGGGTGACTGGGATAGTATCTGGCCTGGGGGATTACCTTTATGTGATGGTCTCATCCATCATGGACTTGTCTCAAGAGTTAAGAGCAGCCAGGGTGCTCCTAGCAAGACAGAAGGCAGCCAAGCACAGTGGCTCATGCCTGTAATCCCAGCACTTTGGGAGGCCAATGTGGGTGGATCACTTGAGGTCAGGAGTTCCAGCCTGGCCAACATGGTGAAACCCCATCTCTGCTAAAATTATAAAAATTAGCTGGGCATGGTGGTGAGTGCCTGTAATCCCAGCTACTCATGAGGCTGAGGCATGAGAATTGCTTAAACCCAGAGGTGGAGGTTGCATTGAGCTGAGATAGCCCCCCTCACCACAGCTGGATTGTCTGAGGCAGGCAGCCCCTGGCCTCTCCTGTTCCTTCACTCGCACATGTTGCACAAGGCCATCTCTCAGCCCTTCCAGTTTTCTGCACCACTGCACTCCAGCCTGGGCGACGGAGCAAGACTCAGACTCAAAAAAAAAAAAAAAGCAGGCAATAAGGCAATGGCTCTAGTACAGTCAGCAACAGACAGAGGCTACCACACCTTCCCCATCCTTTCTGTTTCTACTTGCAAGTAGTCTTGTGTTCTCTAAATATTTACAGCTTTTTGGCAGGGTGCAGTGACACACCTATAATCCAGGCACTTTGGGAAGCTGAAGTGGGCCAATCACGAGGTCAGGAGTTGGAGACCATCCTGGCCAACATGGTGAAACAGTTGGTCCAGCAGTTCACTGATGTCAGCGTCCATTTATCTGTGATTCTCTTGGTGGTTTCCCTCATGGTTACATAATGTCTGCTGCAACTCCAGCTTTTGAGTCTTCACACAAGGTGGAAAGAGATGGAGAGGTGTGGTGAAATTTGCATGTTTCTTGTTTCAGGAGTGCAAAAGAGTTTCTTTGAAACCTCTCAGCAGACTTGAACACATTTCACTGGGCAAAAACATATCACATGATCACCCTTTGACGTCAGTCTGATGAGGGGAGTGGTCTGCATTTCTGGCCTTGATGGAAGATGGCCAGGGATCTCAGGACTAGTGGGCCAGCTGGGATGCCTGCAGCTCTCCTTCTGTATCTGTCTTCTCCATTGGACTGACAGCTCTGTGAGAGCAGGAATATTACCCTATTTCCTTTCTTTTTCTTTTATTTTTTATAGAGACGGGGTCTTGCTCTGTTGCCCAGACTAGTCTCGACTCCTCGGCTCAAGCGATCTTCCTGCCTCAGCCTCCTAAAGTGCTGGGAGTGCAGGCATGGGCTACTCCGCCCAGCCTACTTCTTATTTATGACTTGGACCTGATTATACGGGAGTGTTCTGGTGAGTAACTGGGATAGTGCATGCTGAGAACTCGTATGTGCTGAACCCTCCAACGGCGCTGTCACCATTGTGAACAATGAGCATTCACAGCACCCTCAGCCCCCTAGGGTCCGTCTTGTGTCTTGAACATATTTGATGCTGGGTGCCTGCACGCTGAATGGGGGGCTGAGAGTGTTGGGTGTGGGTTTTCACTCCTTCCTCCCTGCTCCCCACAGTCTCGTGAGCATGTCTAGCAGTGTAATACACTCATACATTTTTTTTTTTATTTTGATGCAGAGTTTTGCTCTTTTGTCCAGGCTGGAGTGCAGTGGCACGATCTCAGCTCACTGCAACCTCCACTTCCCAGGTTCAAGCGATTCTCCTGCCTCAGCCTCTTGAGTAGCTGGCACCTGCCACCACGCCCAGCTAATTTTTATATTTTTAGTAGAGATGGGGTTTCACCATATTGGCTAGACTGGTCACGAACTCTTGACCTCAAGTGATCCACCCACCTGGGCCTCCCAAAGTGCTAGGATTACAGGCGTGAGCCACCGCACCTGGCCACACCCATACATTTCACCATGAACCTTCACATCTACAGGACAACCTCATCTGTGAGGCAACACAGCCTGCCAGGAAAAAAGAAAGAATAATATGGAACATGACACCTTGCAGCCTTAGACAGGTTATCCTACCTCTCTGTGCCTCAGTTTCTCTGACTTAATGTAAGCTGATTCCTTGAGCCTGTTAGGGCTGTGGAGATGAAATAAGAGATAACACATGACAATGGCGTCCCAACATTGGTGTTCAACCAGTGCCCCTTGTTTAGACTGGCTGATCCTCCAGGAACCCCAGGCAGGCAGGTGAGACAGGCACTGAGGGCTGGGAAAGGTCAAGTCACAAGCCAAGACTGGTGATGCCCAGGATCAGAAAACTGGAAGGGCTGAGAGATGGCCTTGTGCAACATGTGTGAGTGAAGGAACAGGAGAGGCCAGGGGCTGCCTGCCTCAGACAATCCAGCTGTGGTGAGGGGGGTATCCCCCCACTTCTCCCCGATAACCTGAGTCCAAGATGCTGTGCGTAGGAGGGACTGGATTTTAGTATGTTCATCTTCTCAATTACACAAGACCACAAACTCTTTCAGTAAAGAGCCAGAAAGTAACTATCTGAGACTTTGTAGGTCATGTATGGCCTCTGTTTCATATCTTTGTTTTTGTTGTTTTGTTTTTTGTTTTATACAATATCAAAAAAAATGGCCAGGCACGGTGGCTTACGCCTGTAATCCCAGCACTTTGGGAGGCCGAGGCAGGCAGATCACCTGAAATCAAGAGTTAGAGACAAGCCTGAGCAACATGGTGAAACCCCATCTCTCCTAAAAGTACAAAATTAGCCAGGCATGGTGGCGCATGCTTGTAATCCTAGCTACTCAGGAGGCTGAGGCAGGAGAATCTCCTGAACCCGGGAGGCGGATATGGCAGTGAGCCGAGATTACACCATTGCACTCCAGCTTGGGCAACAACAGCGAAACTACGTCTCAAAAAAAAAAAAAAAAAATGTCTAAAAAATCTAAAAGCCATCTTGGTACACAAGCTACACAGAAAGGAGTTGCAGCTGGATTTGACTGCCTGGCTCCCCGACATGTCTTGGCACCCCTGAAGCACTCAAGGAGCTTCCTTGCTTCATCCCCTGCAGGAAAGCCAGGCCTGGCCATGGCGCTCTTGTGACGTGGCTCCCAGAGCATTGACCGGCCTGTTCTAGCATCTGGCCAGGCCGGCAGCCTGAGAGCCATGGAGTCGCTGGGTGCAGCACTGCCCTGCCCCGTGTGCATGGAGCTGTGCATGGAGCTGCTCACATCACCTGGCTGCTCTCCTCTCCCACAACCTCTGCAAACAGTGCCTGGAGCTGATCTGTGTTTGCTAGAATTGTACCCAGGTCCAGGAATGGTTCTGCTGTCCAATGTGTAGGAAAGTAAGAGGAAAATTGGGGCCATTTCACTCTACGAGGGAGCAGACTTCTTTGTGGTCTGCACTCTTTGGACCCTGGCCAGTAAGAAAACTGGAGATGTTGGGCCCCAAAACGAAGACCAGCAAGGCGGAACCACATCTGTGAGGGGCTGTGGGAGGGGGTGGGGGGCGGGGACAGACTTCTCATTTGGGCTTAGAAGACCCATCAGGACTCACAGGGAGGAGCTACAGGACGATGTACATTGTGGTCTAAGGTTGGAGAGAACGTTCTCACAGAACAGGTTGCTTGGTATGTGCTGGGGTAGAGGTATTTATTAGCACTTGCTAGGTGCCTTGTCACTGTGGTAGAAGACCAGAGAAGCAGAGCTGATGAGGGTTCAGGCTTTGTCCTTCAAGGAGAGATAGACCACACATGTGATGGGAGACCTCACAGTGCAGGTCAGCAGTGTGCCATAGGGGACGGGAAGGACACAGGGGAGGTGCTTCTGGGTAGAATCTACAGTGGGATAGACGCTGATGGGGAGGGCAATTGTGGAAGAGAGAGTGGCAGACATCAAGGCCCGAAAAAGAGCGCCTAGGAAAGGAGGTGCTTCAGGGCCTGGCCCAGAGATCAGGGAGGCTTGAGTGTAAGGTGCTGTGGGAGACATCTGGGGATTTAGGATACCCACCAGAAGGGTAGGTAGGACGTATTCCAGGAGGCCCTACACATCATGCAAAGGGCTTTGCATTTTATCCTGCAAATACAGAGGGGGCTAGTGACACACTTTAACCTGGAAAGGGTCATCATAACATTGACTTCTAAAAGAACAACATCACATGCTCTCATAGAAACGCCTTGTGTAACATTTCACCAGCTGGACTGTAGAAATTATGATTTGTGTTGCTCCAGACCCTTTGGATATTCGTGGAAGGAAGGAAGAAAATCTGAACTGCGGTATGGACACTCTAAGTCCTCTTGAAGAAGAGGAATCCCTCATGCTGCCCTCCTGCAAACAAGGATGCTGCCCTCCAGCCTCTGGGCAGATTGCTGCCAAGTATGCTCCCTGAATAGCTGCACAACACTGCACAAACTGTTTTGCTCAACAATCCAGCATTTGTTTTTTTTTTTTGAGATGGAGTCTGTCGCCAGGCTGGAGTGCAGTGGCGCAATCTCAGCTCACTGCAACCTCCACCTCCTGGGTTCAAGCGATTCTCCTGCCTCAGCCTCCCAAGTAGCTGGGACTACAGGCATGTGCCACCACGCCCAGCTAATTTCTGTATTTTTAGTAGAGACAGGGTTTCACCATGTTGACCAGGATGGTCTCGATCTGTTGATCTCGTGATCTGCCTGCCTCGGCCTCTCAAAGCGCTGGGATTACAGGCGTGAGCCACTGAGCCCAGCTGCAATCCAGGATTTTTTAAAAATCTGGCAAATTAAGGAGAAGCTCTGTGTTTGAAGGTTAATAATAGATAACTTCTTATTAACACAAAGATGTTGCAGGGATTATACATATTTTGGCTTAAGCATATTCTTCCCTATGCACAAAAACTGTTAAAACTATAGAAATTGACTTTTTGAAAACATTTTGTTTCTAGGTCTAAATAAGCTGCCAATTGGAGATAATACTAATCCCCACGATGGTATAAATTAAAGGCTCTGGAAATTGGCAGTGCTTTCAGCGTCCATAAGTTCATATCGTAACTCCTAGGTAATTATGGACTAAGTTCTTTTTTTTTTTTTCTTTTTTTCGAGACATAGTCTCACTCTGTCACCCAGGCTGGAGTGCAGTGTTGCAATATCGGCTCACTGCAACCTCTGCCTCCCAGGTTCAACCGATTCTCCTCCTTCAGCCTCCCGAGTAGCTGAGATTACAGACGTGCCACCATGCCTAGCTAATTTTTTTTATTTTTAGTGGAGAAGGGATTTCACCATGTTGACCAGGCTGGTCTTGAACTCCTGACCTCAAGTGATCTGACTGCCTTGGTCTCCCAAATTGCTGGGGTTACAGGTGTGAGCCACTGAGCTTGGCAGGACTAAATTCTTATAAGTCACACGGGACACTCCTCAGTAGAGAAGTCTGCTTTCATCATCTCTGAAATTGTTTGCTGTAGTGAGTAAATATCCAGTATGAAAAAAATAAGGCATTTTCCTATCCATGACTAGTTTCTCTTTTTTAACTTACTTTTGCTTAAAGACCCCTGCTATAACTCAGATTAGAAATTGAGTCTCCTGGAACAAAATAATTTTTTTTTTTTTTTTTTTGAGAGGGAGTCTCACTCTGTTGTCCAGGCTGGAGTGCAGTGGTATAATGTCAGCTTATTGCAATTTCTGCCACCCGGTTTCAAGCTATTCCCTCACCTCAGCCTCCTGAGTAGCTGAGATTACAGGCGCATGCCACCATGCCTGGCTAATTTTTTGTATTTTTAGTAGAGACTGGTCTTACCATGTTGGCCAGGCTGGTCTTGAACTCCTGACCTCAAGTGATCCACCTACCTTGGCCTCCCAAAGTGATGGGATTACAGGCGTGAGCCACCGCACCCAGCCCCAGGAACAAATTTTTAAGAGTACTGATCAAAAATGTACCCGGTAGGTAGAGAGCCATAGCAAGAAACAGAATCAGGGTTTCAAGTGCCCTAACACAACAGAAGTGAACAATTTAATGGAATTAAACTACTTAACAGAAGACCCTTGGTTCAAGGCAGAGGATTATAAATAGAATACTGATTTATATGTTATTT